>JAMQMW010001448.1:0-35315 GCA_024115155.1 Thelonectria blattea
TTTTTTTTTTTATCTTAAATAGCCTACGGATACTATAATGTGTTTCTACTTAGTTCATCACGTCTATTGAGTGTATTCCTTTTGAAGCAGCTTGGCAATGGTGTTGAGCCTAAAACGAGCGGGTTAGTTGGTTCGTCCGAGATAAGACGTCAGACTGTACAACTTACTGAATATTGCTGGTACCCTCGTAGATGGCGCCAATCTTGCTGTCGCGGAAGTACTTCTCGGCGAGCCCCTCGCGGACGAAGCCCATGCCGCCCATCCACTCGACAGCCAGGCCGCTCACGCGACCGGCGACCTGGGAGGCGTACAGCTTTGCCATGGCGGCGTCCTTGACGAAGTCCTCGCCGGCCTCCTTCTTGCGGGCGGCGTTGTAGACGAGGGCGCGGGCGGCGGCGATCTCGGTGTAGGACTGGGCGATCTGGTGCTGCATGCCCTGGAACTCGCCGACGAGGCGGCCGAACTGGCGGCGGTCGTTCCAGACGTAGCGCACGGCGTTGTCGAAGGCGCCGAGGGCGAGGCCCGTCATCTGGGCGGCGATGCCGATGCGGCCCTCGTTGAGGAGCGAGATGGCGTACTTGTAGCCGTGGCCGCGCTGGCCGAGGAGGTTTTCCTTCGGGATGTGAACGTCGTCGAGGTTGATGACGCAGGTGCTGCTGGCGCGGATGCCGAGTTTCTTCTCCTTCTTGGCGATGGAGAAGCCGGGGGTGTCGCGCTCGACGAGGAAGGCGGTTATGCCCTTGTATCCGGCCGAGGGGTCGAGGTTGGCGAAGACGATGAAGAGCCCGGATTCCATGGAATTGGTGATCCACATCTTGCCGCCGTTGATGACGAACCCGTCGGGGGTCTCGGTGGCCCGGGTGGCGAGGGCGAAGGCGTCGGACCCGGAGACGGGCTCGGAGAGGCAGAACGAGGCCACGGTGTTGGTGGCCAGTCGGGGCAGCCACTTGTCCTTGAGCTGCTTGTCGCCGTACTTGATGATGGCGGTGTTGCACAGGGTGTTGTGCACGTCGGCGAGCACGGAGACGCTGGGGTCCGCGCGGGCGAGCTCCTCGATGCCGATGATGGCAGAGGTGAAGTTCATGCCGGCGCCGCCGTACTCCTCGGGGATTTCGACGCTCATGAGACCCTGCTCGAAGAGCTGCTCGACCACGGTCGGGTCCATGGCCTCGGCCTCGTCCATGTCGCGCGCGCGGGGGAGGATCACCTCGGAGGCGAACTTGGAGACGGTCTCGGCCATGGCGGCTTCGGTTTCGGAGAGGTGCGTGATGGGGGTTGGAGGGATTTCGGTGATGTCGAAGGGGGGGTCTTCGTCATTGCGGCGGGGGAGGGTGGTGGTGAGGGTGCGGATGGGAGTGGTTGGGCTATACGATAAGTGTCAATTGAGTGAGGTTCTCGTGGCATTGAGGAGCGGTGCTTGCTTACATGGCTCGTCTGGAGAGCGTTCGAGGAATCGCCTTGGTGGCGGACAGCATCTGGGGGAGAGCTCGTCCTCCCTTCAGAGCGGGCCGAATGGCACGGCCAAACGACGACATGGTTTCCTTTTCGTCTGCGCACGCTGTTACGTGTTTCAATGGACTTCAATGGCAAAAGATTGCTTCAAGCCAAATGAGCGTGCAAGGAAGAGAAAGAGTGAGATGAAGAACGCGGGACGGAAAAGGTGCGGTGATCACAAGCCAAAAAACCAAAAGGTGGCACAAAAACACACTTCGACTTATACCAACACCGGCAACCGGGAACCGTTCTTGGACAAGACGAGACAAGACAAGGGGGATTTAAATACCTAGATAAGTCAACATTGATCCCGTGCTCACAGGAATAATTCGAAGCCACCACCATTTCCCCCCCCGGGAGTCATCAACAAGCGACGCCACCCGGAGTGCTCGATACCCGGGGCTACAGCTCGTCGATGTGAAGCTCGCTCGGCCTAAACAGACGGGCGCCAGCCGAGGATAACCTGCCGTCCCGCGGTAGCTGGCAACTCGAGGACCACTGCACACAAACAAGCGCCCAAGGCAAATTGCGGGGAGGCACGGGAGGTCACGAAGAAAGATGGAGGGAAAACGCGGGGCCCGGGGATTATCCGAGTGACGTCAGCTCCACTTTTGATTTGGCCGTTGGGCTTTGGTGGTCGTTGGCCGGCATGTGATGGGCGACAGTCCGGACCGGTCACGGAAGACGGAGAATCCACCGCACCGACAGGCTCGCATCACGTGACCCGATTGGAGGAAACGTCCGCGGGCTGAGATTTTGACGACCGAGAGCCGCGATAGCTTCAGTTCGAGAGGCCAGTAAGCTGTTCTCGTCCACCACGACTACCGAAACCCTCGCCAATTCGACCTCCCTTTCACCGCCCACCATGGTCGGCTCCATCCTCCGCCAATTCTTCGCCCCGGCGACCCTCCGCCCCCTCACCACCACCCTCCGAACCACCACCGCCGCCTTCCGAACCACCACCTCCCCAATCCAAATCTCAACACCCCTCCGCCCCTTCAGCACAACCCCCGCCAACAACGCAACCCTCAACCAAGTCCTCCGCGGCTGCCGCAAGGGCAAGCGCGCGCGCCACGCCGTCTCGCCCGCCCTCGCAAACACAAACTGCCCGGCCCTCAAGGGCGTCTGCCTGCGCGTCGGCGTCGTCCGCCCCAAGAAGCCCAACTCGGGCGAGCGCAAGACCGCCCGTGTCAAGCTGTCCAGCGGCGCCGTCGTCACGGCCTACATCCCCGGAGAGGGGCACAACATCCAGCAGCACAGCGTCGTGCTCGTGAGGGGTGGGCGCGCTCAGGATTGTCCTGGTGTGAGGTACAGACTTGTTCGCGGGGCGCTGGATCTTGTATGTCTACTCTTGTTCCGCCGGTGGCGAAGAGCAGGATTCGTGTTGGGCGAATCAATTGGTTGTTTGAAGTACTGACATGATGCAGGGCGGTGTTGCAAACCGAACGACCAGCAGGAGTAAATTCGGCACCAAGAAGCCCAAGAAGGCTACCATTGGTTGAGCAGGAAATGTCGGGATTTCGTATCAAGCTTTGCGTTTCTGAATGGTTGAAATAGACATGATTGCCTCGAGGACACCAAGTATATAGACCTCGAGCCATGTATCCATATTGTACAACATCAAAGACATGTCACCAACGGGAGACTATCAGCCTAGATCCCAAAAAGAGCCGGTTGATTTCATATACATCTACATGACCAAAGCTGTCCAAAGTGTTCAAACCCAGACGCCTTTTCTTTAATAGCCACTTAATCATCGCCATATCCCCGCCCCCAATGAAACCCCATCGAATGCGGTCCAGAACAAGGGAAATCATCTAATGCGCATTACAACCTAGTATGTGAAACGTACACGCATCCTAACATTGCCCAGTCGTGTGGGCTTTTAGGTCTGCTCCTCGTAGCCCGCGGGCTTGTCTATGTTGTTGAGCTCAAAGTACCGCGATGTGCCTGTCTCTGTTAGCCTGTGGTCCATTGGGTCATCTTGGAACAACCTACAAGAGTAACCCTTCCAGTCAAAGTTCTCCTTGGGGTCGCAGTGGCAGCGCAGGTCAATGCGCTTCTGCTCTCCGGTGGGACAGTGAGTGAAGGGAACGTGGTAATACGCAATGTCGTCGAAGAAGTGGATCTGATCCTTCTTCAGGAGAAGACCGGCGGCGATGGAGTGGATGGGCGCATCACCCCATCGCTCGTAGAAGAAACCGCCGTCCTGGTCGAGAGACTCGAAGAAGTCGAGGTAGGGCTTGCTTCGAAGCCACTCCAGGCTGCCGACCTCGAAGTTGGACCACTAAGGGGAGTTAGAAAAGATGCGAAGCAAAACACACGCCAAGAACTTACGAAATGGCACTTGTTGTAGGTTTCGCCACCGTCGTCGCTCAGGAATCGCATAGAGTTATCCTCCGCAATGTGTTCGGGGTGGTTCTTCATGAACTTCTTGGTGCTGTCCCAGAGCGTGGGGATGGTGTCGATATACTCGTACAGACTGAGAACGAAAGAGTACTTCTTGCCCTGCTCGGCAATGACACGGAAGGGGTCGTAGTGAATATCGCAGAAGAGCTTGATGGAGGGCTCAACACGCCAGTAGTACTCGTAGTTGAGCATCAATTCCTGGCGGAAGAAGAATCCAGACTCGAATCGGCACATGTGGCGGTAGCTGATGGAGTCGCCGTAGATGATCTTTCGCTCGTGCATGTCCTCGCGAACACGCTTGGCCTTTTCTTGGTCAATCCACGAGGGGAAAGACCAGTGCTCCTCGGGAATCAGGCCATAGTACGTCTTTCCGGACACGAGGGAAGAGGTAACCTTCTTGAAGGTGTCGTCGAAGGGCTGGTCGTTGAGGAAGACCCAGTCGTAGCCGTATCGTCGGTTGAAACGGTCCTCGACTTGACGGATGGACTCGGCAATCTCCCAAACGTCGCTGTTTCGAGCAAGAGTGACAAAGGTGGCGTTCATACGAGGACCAGGAGCGGGACTCTCAAAGTTGTTCCAGCCGGGATCGTTGGGAGTCAGGGCCAAGGGGTAATCCTTGACGTTGATGGGTCGGTCGGAGTCGAGGTCGCTCAGGCTGCTGCTCTGAGGCTTCTGGACGGTAGTCTCATCCTTGGCAGACTCGCCCGAGTAGGGAGTCTCTCCTTGCGGGAAGGCGGGGGCCTTGCTGCCGCCGGTGGAATCGCCGGGAACTTCGACGTCGCCGGGGCCGCCTGGGAAGGCCGGATTGCCCTTGGCGGGGACCTGGTTCGGAACCGTTACGGTCTCGTATTTCGAGTTCGAGACGAAGTAGAAGACGGTCAGGACCTGGCAGAAGAGGGTCAGCGATTGCACGTCCAGGCGGTGGAGGCAGGAATCCAGGGGACGCCACGTACGAACAGGGCGAAGATGATGTAGCGCACGTAGCGCACATTGCCTGTGGCCATGGTGGAAGACGATGAATTGGATCGCAATCCAAGGGAGGAACGGGAGGCGGATAGAAGTTGTGGTGGTGGTCAAGGGCGCAGACAGCAGTGGCGCGTTGGCTGTCTGGCTGGTTCGTCAAAAGTTTTGTGGCGAAGTGGCCGAAGCAGAGTTGATGCGACCGGAAAGGAGAGCGAGCCTCAAAAGACCATGGCGCGCGGACGGGGTAAGAAAATCCAGAAAAAAGGATTTCAGAGAGATTCACCGTCAACGATAAGACACGCGACGGAGGGGGAGAAGGAAAAGGAAGAAGGGAAAAAAAGGAACAAGTCAACGGAGGGAGGAAAAAAGGAAGAATGAAACAAAGATGGTGGAATCGAGACAGGTTTCTGGGGAGGGAGGTGCACGCCCAGGCCTGTGATCGCCGAATGGGTCGAGGTACCTCGAGCTGAGAGAGACTTGGAGACGAGAGAAACTTTGGTCCAGCTCGGGCACGCCCACTCCCATTCTCGCAGCCTGTCACCAAACGCTAAATCTGCGCTAGTGGTATCTTCAGGTACCAGAGACGAAAGGGTACTTTAGTCAGGGGGGGAATAAAGTGCCGCCACTAAAGTTGCGGTACTCCTGTTTTGATACGAACGCACGGTATTTCAGCTTTCTGTCCTGTCAGTCCTGTCACCATGACAGAAGGAAGAACTGTTCAGGTTGGTGGACATCAGACGGTTGCCGCACAGTTCGAGTCCCGTCCTCCATGCGCAATCAATTCCAGCTGTGCGGTCCTGGAACCGTCCAAACAACATGTCTCGGACACACGGCCAGGTCGACACGGTGTACTTTGTTCCGTCTGATGCACTTAATTATTTCGTATCGCGACATAATAAACGCCTCCGGCCTGGCTGGACCGATATGGCTCTCAGCGCTACTTCACTGATTGGCCACCTCTAGCTCTCGCTGCAAACATGTCGACTTTTGCAATTTCAGGGTTTCAAATCAAGTCGGATGCAGCTGTGGACGAGTATTACGGGGGAGCCTCTGCTGTTCGCTCGCCAGCTGAAGCCAGGGTCCTCCAAAGTTTTAGCCCACTCGCCATGGAACGGCTGGGCCGGCTCTTGGCTGTCAAGCTGGCCTCGTATTGCTTCAAAGTATGCAGGCTGATACGGACTGCCCCTTTCCTGGAAGAGTGGACACTGTCCAAAGGGACCTTGGGTCGTTTGCGGCAACTTACCGTCTCAGCGGACGCCGTTTACAGATTCCCTTCTTTTCAGGGGTTGCATAAGAAGTCGTCTGGTTCGATCGGCTCTCGCTCAGACTTGAGACCAGGCCGGTTACTCCGTGCTGACGACGCATCCCTACTGCTCTTCGGTTAAGGTGAATGCGGTTGTGACAGGCTGGGAAAGATGAAAGATAGCGAGAATGGATGACCGCATCCACAGTACGGATACAGAGACCAAGTCGAAAACGGTTTTCACTGATACACGGACCCTAAGCTCGTTGCGGGCAAAATTTCAGTATCGACCGTCAACTAGGGCATGGACACGTAGTCTATACGTCACCTCAGCTTACCTCTCAGATAGACCGTTATTGCAGCCGCCCTCGCGCAAGGCGGCCCTTGAAGCGCGTGCTCTGAAGTTCGTCTTTTGCTAAAAGGAGGCTCAAAGTATGCCTAACAGTTGAGAACAGTCGAAGAGTTGGAAGACCTTCGTGATTTGTATCCATGGAATGAAGCGACAATACGAAGTGCAACTCGTCCCAGTGGCCTCCTGTCCCCAGCAACACCGTGATACGAAGAGCCTCCACAATTCATCTTGAAACGAGACGGAGTACTGGGATTCATCTGTTTCCAACAAATTCACTGTGGCATGTCTGATTAGGTGGTCAACATCTCTTCTAAAGGCCAAACCTGTGGGAAGACTGCCAAACTGGAGAAACTATGAATGACTAAGAAGCTCGGCACGGGTTAATGCACGTGACCTTCCCCTCGCCGCCCGGAAACGGGATTTGAATTTCCCAGCTGTGGGGAAGCGCCTTTGGAGATCCTCGCTGGCTCTTCGTCGCATCATTGTTCGGAAGAGAGCTTTCCTGCGGCCCCTGTTTCGCAGCTCACCTCTCTCGGCAAGCTCTTTTTCTGGATTTTAAACCCTCGCACCGGCTCCAGAGCACATCGACTCGCTCGACCACTTCCTGGCCAGCTCCCCGCAACCCCCGCAAGGTTGGCTTTGCCCCTCGACGTATAGAATCCAATTGGAAGACAACATGATCGATTTGAGCGCCTTGGTCGACCCTACGAACATCACCTTCTCCTAGTGGTGAGTCCTCTCTGCCTTTGGGCTCCATTCTTCCATCTCTTTGGCTCCGCGGCCTCCACGTTTGTGTGATTCCGACACACCGAGGATCGAAACACCACGAAAGTGGGATTAGGCGGGAACCCATACGACCACGATCTCCTCTTCAACGATACCGAAGTTCCTCCGAGCCCGTCGAGAAAGGATACGCGCATTTGGCATTGGGTTTATCACGCTCAGCGGTTTCCGAATCACGGCCACGAAATATGGTTACCCGCCTCTGATCATGCGCGACAAAATGGTCCGGCTCTTGATAGCTACGCGAACCTGGGAACATCAATGACTTGCCGATTATGGAATGCAGTCTCCATACGAACCCTCACTTTCTGAATGGAAGCTTTCGTGAAGAAGATTTCGAGCAAGTTGTGATGAGGACACGCGGGGGCTCAAAGAATAATCTTTGACTAAAGTTGCGCAGCGCTATAGGGACATCGGAAGCTAATTCTCCCTCTAGTACTTTCAAAAGCTATTCTTTTCGGATCGAAAACAAAATGTCCTTCTTCGGCTTCGACGCCACGGGCCGTCATGACACGACGGCCCCCGGGTTTTCGCAGGCTCACGACCCATTCGCTGGTCTCTCGGGCAGGGATGGTGGTGTTGACGATGCTCTCGAGTTCGAGGACACCTACGACGGGCTTGGCGACCAGCTGGACGAGACTGATGATGTCTTCAACGAGGATACCTTTGGCAGCAGCGCCCCTGCTGGTGCGGCTAGTTCTGGTCCAAACCCTGGCAAGGACTTCGATTTCTTTGGCCAGACCGCAAAGGTCGCCAACGCCATTGAAGAGGAACACCTTCGCTACCATCGCCAACAACCTGTCGCAAAGCCTGCCGTTGCTGCTCAGCCATCCTCGTCGAATGCGCAGTACTACTCTGGTTACCAACAGCAACCTCAGCAGCCTGTGCGCTCCGGTTACGAGAAGTACCGTGAAGCTGAGCCTCTGCCAGACCTCAACATTGATAAGAGCATTTGGGGTCTGGCACCCAAGCAACGTGCCCAGGCGTCCCCCGCTCCTCCTGTTTCGCAACCTGCCAGCCGCAAGATGATGAGTCTGGAAGAGGTTGAGGCTGCAATGCGCTCTCAGCCCAAGAAGGCCACTCCTCAACCTCCTGTCGCCGAACCTGCCTACGCTCCGTCCGGAGGATACCCGACTCCTCGGCAGCAATATGCCCCATCCCCCAGCCATGGTCATCCTGTCACGATCCTGCAGCGTCCTCAAAGCGGTCAGCCCAAGTCTACGCCTCCGGTTCAGGAGTTGCATGCCCCTCCGCCTCAGCCTCAGCCTCAGCCGCAACATCAACCTCAGACCCAGCCTACTCAGATTTTGCAGAACCCCAACCGTCTCTCTGGCGATGCTTCCCGCATTGGTGCTCACGGCCACCAGGCCAAGCGGTCTCAGGGCGCCGTGCCCAACCTGTCTCAGCTCCAGCAACATCCTCAGTTGATGCAGATGTCCGAGGAAGAGAAGGCACTTTTCTTGGATCAGGAGACCAAGAGGGCGAAGCGAAACCACAAAATCTGGCTTTTGTCCAAGGATAACGGTCTCATGACGCCTCAGGACAAGAACTTCATCACCCGAATCCAGCTTCAGCAGCTCGTTGCTGCCACCGGCAACCCTGTTGAAGGCTCGGACGCGTCGATTGCCGAAGACTTTTACTATCAGGTCTACAGCCACATCCGGGCTGGTCAACGCCAGAACCCGAGCCAACCCCTGAGCAACTTTGCGCAAACCTATCTGTACCAAACTGGAAGTCGACAGGGCGGTATGCGACGCCACGGACGCCCTGCGGAGAACCACTTCCAACGCATGGAGCAGCAGGTCCAACGCGCTGTCGAGGCTGCTAAGAACAAGCCCAAGAACCCTCAGCTTGTGATTGCTGGTAGTTTGGGAAAGATTTCTTTCAGCAACGCCAAAACGCCAAAGCCCTTACTCAACATCAGACGCACCGAGAACGAGACTCCGCGACCTACCTCCGGTAGAGGGGGTGGTCTGGACCGCAAGACCATTCTGCGGAATGTCGAGAAGGTCTACCAGACTCTCATGCAGATCGAGGACCATGTTCGTCTCATCCCCCCTCCCATCACCAACCCAGGCGACGAGGAGCTGCAGAACAAGCACAAGGAATGGGCCACCATCCTCGAGGCCTATAACGCGAAGCTCTGGCACGAGTTGAAGGTCCACGAGCTCATCGGTGCCACGGTTCCTCACCCCTTCATCGCCTTCATCTCCTGTGCCAAGGGTGAGAAGGCCATCCCCCGAATCTTCCCTCACCTGACTTTCGAACAACGCACTACCATCCTTACCATGATCGTCTATCACCTCGACCAGCTTGAGGTTGTTCAGGGAGCAGCCATTAGCACTGGCGAGGCGACGACGCTCAACGCTCGCATGCGAGAGAAGATTGAGCTCTTCATCTCGAGCGTGATGCCGTCCCTCATGCAATACTTCAACGACACTGGATTGGATATCGTTGACGGAGTGCTGAATCTCATCGCCACTAAGCTCAATGTCGATCTCATTGCCCGAACAAGGATTGGTGTTTCCATGTTGACTCTCATTCTGAGCCGCGCTGTGCTGTTGAAGCAGACTGGCGCCGGCAACGCCGACCAATGGGAGAAATGGTGCGTAAAGGGATTCATCACTTGATTGGAGACTGAAACTAACAAATCACAGGGATCACACTTTCGAGACCTTCTTTGTCCGCCTTGAGCCATCGTTGCCTTATATTTTCCCCGGCAGCGTCAACACTGGCGAGGATATCTACGTCTGGCAGCTCCTCGCAGCGATGGGTGTCAGCGCAACCCACGACCAGCAAACTCGCCTGGTCCTCTCGGTCAAGGATCGCGTCCTCGACACCGTCACCCTCTCCAAGACGCTGCCTCCCGCCATGGCGGCCGAGCGCCTGGGCAGCGTCAACCTCTTCATGCGTTCCATCGGGTTGGATGTCGAACTGCTTCAGTGAGCGGGAGTTTTTTTGTCGCAATCATTTATGCTATCTTTGGGCGGGATAGGCGGGGGGACTTGGGGCTGTTTGGGATGGCATGTTTGGGCATTACAGGAGGGTTCAACACGAATGCGTTTTTCGGTGCATACGTAAGGGGAGAAAGACGGCTTTTGGGGTTGGAGGAAAACCTATCAGATGAGGCATCATGCTTTATATTCGCGGACCCGACTGTAGTATATTCCGAGGGGACTGCCGCATCTACATGGCAAGCAAGATTGGTGGGCGCGGGAGAGACTGGGGGTGTTGTTGAGTGCTTTACAAGTTATATCACCCCAAAATATTCATTCCATTTTTTACCCATCCTAGTTTTTTACAATGATGTGCTGGGCATCAAAGGTACACATCGTCTTCTATATGCCAAATACGCCGATCCATGCAATCCCAGTTCTAAACCTGAGCAGACCATACCTCACATCGCCTCCGCAACGTTTCAGCCCACCCTATGAACTCTGCCCTCGGGTCCTCCCACCCCTCCGCGCAGCACCCGCGGCCGCTCCGCCTCGAGGCCGAAGCTTGGGTCTGCGTTCCTCGGGCACGGGGGCCGGTTGCTGGGGCTGGACGGGGGCTGGCTGAGCGGGCTTGGGCTCCTCCTTGACCTCGGGCTCGGGCTCGGGCTTCTCGATTCCGCTGACGGCCTCGAGGAGCTTGGTGTCCGTCCAGCGGGAACCAAAGTGCGGGACGGCGTCCTCGAGCGGGCGCTGGTCGTCGACCTCGGGGGCCTTTCCGTTCTCGGCCTCGTCGTCTTGGGGCGGCCGCAGGAAGAGGCTCTCGTTGTAGACCTCCCAGGCGGCCTCTTCGTTTTCGTCGGTGTAGCGCATGGTGCGCCAGTGCTCCGACTGCACGGCGCGGAGGCGGTCGGCCATTGTTTCAGTAGAGACGCCGTCGGCCGTGTCGCCCGTCGACTTGACCGTCATGTGGATGGCGCGAGCGGCGCTGGGCCCGGCCGTCTGGCCGGATTCCTTGTTGGCCGAGGCGGCGGCCTGGCGTTCGAGCTGGGTGGTTGCGTCGAGGTGGTGGAGTTGGGGGCGGAGGTGGACGAGGGAGGAGACGGGGGTGAGATGCAAGTCCTCTGAGGATCGATGTCAGCTTCTGTTCTTATGGTTCCTTAGAACGGCAAACGTACTGCCCTGGAAGACGCCGACCATGTGTTGGACATCCTTAGAGTCTGGGTACTGGCCACCAAGCGTCTGTGTCCGAAGAACCTTGTCCTGTCTCACGGCTTCGGCCCAATCCAGCCTCTCTTCCTCCTCGTCGGGCTTCTTCCTCCCGGCGCCCCTCTGGACGGTGCCGAAGCCAAAGCCGCCGGCGAGACCGTGACTGCCGCCACTCTTCGCGGCCATGGAAGCCTGTAGGACCTTTCCCCATTTGAGTCCCTTGTCGCGATCGTACGCGACGCTGTGGTCGAGGGGCACGTCGACCTCGACCATGCCGGCCTTGGCCTTGATGCGCATCTCGTTGGGTGGAGGGCGCGGGGCGTCGTCTGTGCGGTTGGGGTGCTGGAGGACGATGAGGCGGCGGCCGAGGGGGAGGGAGGGGTTCAGGAAGACTTGGTAGGTTGCGATGACGGGGTCGTCGTCTTCTGTGACGGGGGATGTTTGGTCGGTGTCCATGTCGGTGTCGAGGTCCATTACGGCCGCGTTGGTGGCCTCAAGTAGGGGGTCCATTGTGATGAGGTTCGAAATGCGTAGTTGTCGAGTATATATCCTTTTGCAACGATCAAAGTCGTCCTTGGTTCGGATTGGTGTCTCGTGATGTACCTGTTGAACAGCAGGCAAGCTCAGAAGCAAGCTCAACCCAGCTTGCGACGAGGTCCGTTGGCTTTAGTCAGTGGGCGTTGGTTGTAAATCAGGATATCGCTCTGCAGAAGAAATGAAGATGCTCCAGAGCCGCGGCACGGGCTGATTCCTAGTCAAGATGCAGGGTCGTAATGGGTGACGCTCGACGTCAAGTGTGGTTTTGAAGCGATGACTGAGGAGGGGCATCAAGAAATTTCCCAGGCGTTGCAACTTAAAACGGCTTAGCTCGCATCTTATCTTATCGCGCATGTGCCTGCCTCTGCAAGGGCCTGCGCCTGCACCTGCCAATTTAGGTCTCCACTACGATGTGGACTGAACTCGTAACTCAACGTCACCTCCCTGCAGCTCAAGGGAGGAGAAACAACTTCGTTTTTCCACTCCAGCCAATTACCGATGCTGGCTTGGCAAGGATTGGTTCTTGGCGAGGAGTATCCCTTCTCCGAAACTCGAAACAATGAAACAGGATGGAACGCTGCAGCAGTGCAGTTCCCAACTTCTCAACATGGCTGAAGAGATTCGCTTGCTCCCGCCTGCACTGTTCGGATGAAATGCAGCCGAGGCCACGACTCACAGCCGCATAATCGGACCACGGTCTCATTCCACATTGCCATTGCTTGATCCACTAACCAATGCCGATCGTGGGACTGGATGGAGCTCTTGGACAAAGTAAGTTGGAATTGACATGTCTCACCTCGAGATATACTAGCAGGAAGCACTACGTGGCTTTCCTCGTCCAAGTCAAGGGGCTTGAACCTGGATCTTCCGTCGTTCAATCTCGATCGATGTATGAAGAAAGTGGCTTCATCGCAAAGACCGCAGCTTCAGGACGGCGACGAGTACAACAAAGACGACGCCCACGACGCTCCTCTGGGCTTTCTTTTTCTAACCGCGGCTGGCCCAACGCATAACATCTTAATCTCGAGAACGGCACCTTTTCCCGATCCGCCATCTTCCAATACGCCTCGGGAAGTCAGATCCTGGGGCGTGTCGATTTGACAGCAGCTCCGGTTCTCCATTCTCCTTTGAATATCCGTATTCTTTTGTCGTTCCATTGTCGTTGTGTCCTCGCTTGAGACTTCACAAGGAACATCAGCCATGCTACTGTCCAGGGTCTCCCGACGACCTCGCTGGGCCGTTGCTTATGTCTTCATCTTCACCACTTTCTTCGTTTACTTTTGCGTTTCTGTAAGTACAATAACCCCTCACATTCTTTTACTTCTAACCATGAACCCAGCTCAGCAACTTTGGTGACTCGTATGCCTACTCGTCATGGGCTACAGACATACTCGACATGAGATACGGCGAGCCGGATCCTCCTCCGCCCGTTTATGACCGAGACTTTCACATCTTGATGTCCGTCACACAGACCGCCATCGGCTTTTGCAAGAGCTTCCTGTCCATGGCCATTCTTGGATATCCCACACCTACGTTAATAGCCTGGGGTTATGAAACCGCCCCAGGAGAAGAAGGCCTCAAAGGCGGCGGCTCGCATTTTGCCAAGATCACACGCGTCTTGGAATTTGTTAACGATGAAGAAAACCGTAAGAAGCCGGGCTTCGAAGACGACCTCATTTTAGTGCTGGATGGCTTCGATATCTGGTTCCAACTGCCGTTCGAGGTGATTATCTCCCGCTACGACGCCATCATCGCCGAGGAGAACGAACGCGTTGCCCATCGCATGGGTCGAGCCCGAGACATTGAGAACATCACCTCGACCATCGTCTTCGCTGCCGGCAAACGATGTTGTCCCAATTCGATTCACACCGCTGCCTGTTATCCCGTTCCCGATTCTCCTCTACCACACGATCTATACGGTGCCAATACAGATAGCGCTGTTGGAGGCACGCCGTGGAGTAGCTTTCGCACCCGTTACCTCAACGGGGGATACGCCATCGGGCCGGTCCGCGGCATGCGCCGCTTGCTTGAAGGAGCGAGAGACAAAATGGACGAGTGCAGACAGAGAACAAGCGTCTGGTTCGACGGCACCGACCGTGCCGAAGTCGATCACTGTTATCGTGGCAGTGACCAAAGCATCTTCGCCGAGATGTTGGGAGAGCAGGAGTTTCACCGCGAAGTTATGAGACGTCGTCACCGCAAGCACATGGACAACGTATTAGACGCCATCATTCCTCACCGTGCCGGATCCAAGCCGCCCCGGACAAACGTTGAGGGCTATGAGACGGACGATTTGTTGAACCCGCCATTCTCGCACCAAGAAATGGACCCAGGCTACGTCCCTGGGAAGCCATACGAATATGGCCTGACACTCGACTACTGGTCGCGTATGATCCACCAAAGTTCAAATACATGGTTGGATCGACGATATATTCGCCAAAACGAGTCCTTCACGGAGCAGTTGGGCGCTCCGAGCATGTTCTCCTGCCCCAATCCAAAGCTCCCCGACCTCGACGACATCCCCCTGGGGGGCGTCTTGGACATGATGCCCGGCGAGAACTGGACGACGATGCCGATTTACAGCGAGATCTGCTTGGGCGTCGCACCCGTCATGATCCATCACAACAGCGTCGACAAGTGGCAGCTCGAGCGCCAGTGGAACCAGACGTGGTTCTTTCCCAGAGCGCGCGAGCTGTTGCAGAACCGCTGGGATCAGAACCTGTCCATGCTGGTGGATGGGATCCCTACCGACAAGGGAACCACGGAGAAGTGGGAAACCCTCTGTCCTGCGGAATTTGAGGCCGAGTTGTTCAGAGATGGTATAATACGGCCGCTGGGGGAGAAACCTAATGAAGAGCCCATCATCCCAGCAGAGCAGCGTGTCGTCGTCAACCCCCCAGGTCAAGACGAGGAGCCCGATGTGAATAGCGCAGAGGGGATCCCGAATGATCCAAAAACCGGCAAGGTCGACGATGAATTTGACGACGTGGACAAGGGGAATACACATGTACCATAGCCAGAGTCGTCTGACGATAGACAGATAGCAGATGCCAAAGAAAGAATCCATCCTGTTTATGAAATGCGAAAAGTTGACATTGAAACCATGCAATAACCTCGCCCGGTTGCCCAATTCTATTTTTGTGTATCCCATCCTCTACCTGCCCTTGCCCCGATCCCTCCGTCCACTCTCCAACACCTTGACTCTCTTCTGAAACCTCTCTCCAATCATGCCGCTCCCGCGAGGCCCGTCCGTCGTCTCGATGCCGCGCTTCCGGCTCTTCTCCAACAAGGCACGCACGCCACCACCGCGTCCCCCAGCGCCCGCCTTCTTCTGCGTCAACCGATCGATGCGCTCCACGCCCTCGCCCAGGTTGTGCCACTCCTCCCCGCCAAACATCATGCGCCCGCCGCGGCCCTCGGCCTTTGCCTTTCCGGCGCGGTCCTTCTTGCTCTCCTTTGGCAGTCGCACGTAGTTGGTCTCCTCGTACTCGCGGCGCTCGTCCTCGGTGCGGCGCTGCGCGGCCGTCTTGGTCTTGCGTCCGCCTTGCACGATGGTGGTGCCCACGCTGGGTTCGGCGAGGGGCGCGGAGGAGAGCTCGGATTGCACGAACTCGTCCATGGTGTGGGAGCGGCCGGCGGCGCGGCGCCGGTCGGGCTTTTCGCCGCGGCGGGGGGGCTGGTCCATGGTTTGGCGGTCGCGCTTGGGGGCGCGGTAGATGCCTGATGGGTCGGAGGGGTTGGTGCGTTTGGCGGTGACGTCGTCGACGAGGTTGCCGAAGTTGGGGGCGGCGGAGGACTTGCCGTGTTTGCTTGGCTTGGAGGTTTGCTCTTCTTCGCTTTCGGCATCGGAGGAGGCGTCGTCGTCTTCTTCGGAGGCCGAGTCCGAGTCTGAATTGTCCTTTTCCTTCGCGGCAGCTTCCCTCGCCTTCCTCTCGCGCTCGGCGTCGTCGGCGGTGCGCAAGAAGCGATCAATGGAAAAGCGCAACTTCTCCTCGAGCGGACGGGCGCCGCGCTCGAGGTACAGCCGGAGCTCGACGAGTTTCGATCGCACCGATTCGTCGAGACCCGAGGCGGCGTCGTCGTCGTCTGGGGATTCGGGCTTGGCGTTTCGGAGCTTGAGCAGGATCAGGAAGACCAGGTTCTGCAGGTACGAGAGGAGCAGCTCGTTCTTGACGTCGAGGAGGGAGATGCCGTCTTTTTGGTGCTCGATGGCGGCCATCTTGGGGGTGACGTCGAGGGCCGAGGAGAGAGACTGCGTCAGCGATGTGAGCAGCGCTGGTAATGTTGTTGGGGCTGCCATTTTGGGGGAGGGTTGTTTAGGAGGGAGGGAGGGTTTGAAGTTGGAAATGTTTGGGTGTGTTGCTGGAGTCGAAAAGTTTGGAGAGGGATTCAACTTTTTAGCGGGGCGGGAATTGAGGTCCACTCTGCTGGGAAGTTGGTTACCCTGTAGCTGCATGATGGAATTGGCTTGAAGGTGAGAGTTTCTAACTGGGCACTATACACTCTTCAAGGTCTATCGTTTCTCTGTTGATTAGGTAGTTCTTATTATTATTAACTCATATATGAACATAAATGATACTCTCTGTCTGTGTGTTCCACCTCCGGAGTCTCACTTCTAACTTACCTCTTACACTTGCATCTGAGCACCACGACTTACACCCTCAGGTGTACAGAATACTCCCCGGTCCCAACCCAAACACCCGTCGAAACATAATCTTCCCTATCAAATCACCAAAAATGTCCTCCCTCTCGACATTGTTGCCATCAACTTGAATGAGGTGCAAGTCTGCTCCCAGCCCCCGAGCCAACTCCCGAGCCTCCTCCCGCGACACACTCCATTCGACTCCCGGATCCTCGGGCTTCACGCCAACGACGACAAACGGAAACGGCTTCGGCTTGATTCCGCTCGTCTTGGCCTTGACATCCAACTTCTCTAGCCCTAGAGCGCCTAGCCCATGGGGATACTGCACGTGAGCAGGCACGCCTTCCTGCTTCCGCCTCTGCGGCGCCGGCGTCCTCCAGTTCAGCGTCTCCATCCAAGACGAGAAGGCCTTGACGCAAGAGCGTATCCTGTTGGAGAGCCGAGGGGCGTCCTTCGTCGGCGACCAGGAAGCTACGCGGTGGACGTTTTGGTGGAGCGTTGGCAGCATGGTGAAGCTCTCCCTGTTCATCACGTCGTACACGAGGATGATGGCGTCGCTGCTGTCGGTGGACTCGGGCATGCACATCCAGAGTCCGTCGGGGACGGTTGACGGGCCGTATATGTGTCTTGTGACGTGCATCTGGATGCTGTGGGAGTAGTATGAGCGGCCTTGACAGGCTTGGGAGTAATTGCTTGGATTGTTAGTCTGGGAGGTATGCTGAGCACGGCGGGGAGTAGACATACGGGATACGAAGAGGATCGAAGTCGTCGAGAGGACTGTTGGGATTCAAAAGCTGCATTACAAGACTTGATTAGGAATGAAACCAGATCATGAAGCGTTTTATACTTGCCCTCCATTCTATTTGTTTCTCTCGACACCGATCCGCCATGTGCCAAAAGATGAAGGTGATTCCATACGGGAGCCGCTCCAAATACTGTGAATAGTTTTCGTCGAGAAAGGCTTCTTCCGCGGCTGTCAGAGGCATCTTCGTGACTGAGTGTATAAAATGTTTCAAATACAATACATGTCATAAAACCTCAGAGATGCAGCAGCACAAGAGTCGTCTTACATGTGGTGCGTGAAAGTGGAATCATGTGCACTGGTGACCGATATGGGACGATGATTGGGTTGTTGGCACTTGAGCTGGACTGATGTCTTGAAAAAACATGCCGACTCGGAGAAGGTATGTACTGGTTGTATTTGGCGTTGAAGAAGCAGAATACTATGATTTTTGGTGAGATAGTATGCAGTGTTTGGTTGGTTTGTGAACTGTCTTGTTGAAATGCGGCATCTTCAGTCCTCCGCAAATCGGGTGTCTATCATCCAAGTAATATAAAGCAGTACTTTATATGGTTTCCTTTTTACAATATTGGGTTTTTGGACTATTTGATGCTTTCCATCGAGGCATCGACTGGCCTAGCATGTTGGATCTTTCACCAGGAGCCAGTACGATGTTAGGCAGGACCAAGGTCAGGACCGTCAGGTTGTAAAGGTCAAACTGATAGGGCGACATACTTACAGTAGAGGATAAGTATAATGGGCGGAAAATAGAGAAGGGGAACTAGGATCCAATAAAGAGACCGAGGTGTTGTCTGATCCTATGCGGACCCGGTGGGTAGATGATGGATGAAGTAAGGCGAGGTTATTACTGGTTAGACGAACTATGATTTTGTCAGAGCTGAGAGCACCTTCCCCGAAAGCATTAAATATAGATTCTCGAAGAAGAGGTCGTTCCGGCGCTTGTTAGTGTTAGTCGTCGACTCCTCCAGCAGCTCCTGCTCTTGCTCCGATCACGGCGACAGGAGGGACATCGCGAGTATTGTATTATTATTTATATCTTCTCGGCGTAGAGGCAAAGAAAGCTGGAACAATGCTCCCGTTCTCGAGACCTTGGGGCTGCCTCATTGACGCCCTCGGAGCCCTATAAGTTATCTATCGACAAGGCCCTCCCAAGACGGCGCGAGGCCGAGTGCACATTAGAACGTACTTGGGATATATAAACTACAGTCTATAAGTTACTACTTCGTTTAAAAATAGACCGGCTCGGCATACCCTGACTCTATAGTACTGGAACCTGTCGTTAGAAACCCCACCTTGATGTTCTGCGCAAACGTTTCTACACTACTTCAGACGCCTCTTCTCCCAGTGAAGCCCGAGTAACGAGGCATACTGAACCTTCATGTGATAAGCAGGCGCATTGAAGAAAATTGATTAAGGCCTCCCTGCCCCGATCTCGGCACTTTGACCACTTGGACATTGCCTGATCAGATGAGCGAGCGAGTTTCCTATCTGACTGGGCGGCGTAAGCAAGTGGGTTTTCATGAACCGACATTCCATCTCAGCTCACTCCATAAGTCTATCTCTTCAGGTCGAGACGTCCTCTGCAAAAGTACGTAAGCGAAACGCCTCGGGATCTCGCATGCGCACATGGCAAAAATTAATGTTATGACTGTTTTTACGTTCCATCAATGCGCCTGGGCTGAGATTGACAAGTAGACGAGTGCAACCTTCTCAGTTTGGGATCCTGGACCTGGAGAAGCAAACGGGGGGGCCACTTCTTCACGGGCGAGATCGGAGGGGTGAGATTTCTGAGATTTGTTTTGGGTGCCCCGACTGGGTGGCATCTGGTGGCAATGAGGCGACTCGCGGCCTTCCGATTTGGGCTCCGGCGGGTGTGGGAACTCGGGGTGGAGTCCGGGTGGATCCCGGTGGCTCCCCCGAAGTTCGAACTAAAACCCCGGACACCCCGGTTCCCAACTGGCAAGAGCTCCGGCAGAGCAGGAACCACCCCACGGGCCAGGCCGCCTGAGGGCGATTATGTAAAAAGGACCGACTTTTAGGTGATGGAATCCACTGAGCGACTGGGAGGAGGTAACGAGTTTTACGTATTATTCCACAAGAAGAAATAAATCAGTGAAGTCAGTTGTGCGGCATCGGGCTGTTTTGGTGGTGGATGAGAAAGGGAACGGGAAAGGCATTGTCTGGTGTGAAGAAGTCGGTAGTAGATCTTTGAGATTGGATGGATTGGCATTGCCCGTCGCTTTTAGTCGCATCGCTTTGCAAGGAAATAGATAGAATACAAAAAGCTTGGCTGGCGCAGAGCCTCAAGAGTAGAGGCTCAAGTCTCGGAAGTAACCGAGCCGGGAACTTGACTCCCACATCCCACACCTCCTCGTCACACTCCTTCCACTTGGTCACCCTCCTTCTCTAATTGAAAAGAAAAGAAAATTTTCTAGAAGAATGATGGAAACATGCAAAGATCCACCGCAAATGGTCTTACACGCTGACTCCCCCTTCCCCCACCATGGCACTACACACGAGTGACTCCAAATGCACCCGCCGTGATAGGTTGGCCTTTTTTTTTTTTTCTTCACTTGGCCTCGGTTAACCTTGTGCGGCTCCGGCAACTAACGCGCTTCTGCTTTCATGTCTCTCGACTGCCTCAATGGACGTAGTCTGTTTCGTCAGGTCTGCTCATCATCACGGAACGTCGTCACCACTCCGCGGCAAAACCGGCTCTTGACATGTTAGACCTGCCTCTTTGGAGAGATTCCCTCCCCAGACAAATCTTAGGAGGATGGCACTTTTCATCTGGGGCCCCAAAGGGGTTCTGGGGTGCGTTTGACGAGTTGGTAACTCGGGCAATGGGCCCATTGATGGATCTGGTCTGTATAAATACCTTGACTCGGCGCCTCCTGCACCGGAGTTCCATCGCAGTACACTACCTACCTACCTACCTACCTACCTCGCACTTGGGCATCCACTCTCTGGGGTTTGACTTCCCGCTGTACATAACCCGGGTGATAGCCCTCCTCCTTCTTCTCATCGCGGCACCTTTGTTTTCCTTCTTTTGATACCCCTTCTCCTCCAACCACCCAAAACATCTACACTCTCCATCATTAACCATGGCCACCACCCCCGCCGACCACAAACCAAAGGAGAAGCGATCCGATAACGCGCAAATCCTCGCCGGCACGACGCACGACGACGAAGAGATCGCCGCGGGCGAAGTGTCCGAATGGGAAAAGAAGAAGACGCTCGCCGGCGACGCAAAGTTCCACCGCCTCGGCTGGAAGCGCCTCGTCGTCATCCTCATCGTCGAGGCCGTCGCCCTGGGCGCCCTCTCCCTCCCCGCCTGCTTCGCCATCCTGGGCATCCTGCCCGGTACAATCATCAGCGTGGTGTTTGGCCTGGTGGCCATTTACGCGGGACACAACGTCGGCGAACTGAAAGTCAAGTACCCGCAGGTGCAGAACTACGCCGATGCAGGGAGGCTCATGTTTGGGAAGGTCGGGTATGAGGTTGTGACGATTATTTGGTTGCTGGAGTTGGTGTTTGTGTCTGGGTCGCATTGTCTGACGGGGACTATTGCGTTCAAGGACTTGACGGATAATGGGGCCTGCGGGCTGGTGTTTGGGGTCGTTTCGGCGGTGATATTGTTTGCCGTGTCGGTGCCGCCGTCGTTTACCGAGATGGCGATACTGGGATATGTCGATTTCGTGTCCATCGTCTCCGCCATCGGCATCACCATTATTGCCACCGGAGTGCAGGCTTCGGATTCGCCAGGAGGCATGAGCTCGGTCGACTGGTCGTGGAAGCCCAAGGACGGCGTCACGGCGCACGAGGTGTTTGTCGCCATCGTCAACATTATCCTGGCTTACACGTTTACCTTGTGCCAGTTCTCCTTCATGGACGAGATGCACACGCCTACCGACTACTCCAAGGCCGTGTGGGCTACCGGCCTCATCGAGATTGTCATCTACACGCTGACGGGCGCCCTGGTGTATGCTTTCGTCGGCGTCGACGTGCAGTCTCCGGCTCTCCTCTCGGGAGGACCGACCATCAGCAAAGTCGCCTTTGGCGTGGCCCTCCCCGTCATCTTCATCTCGGGCGCCGTCATCACGCAGTGTGCCGCGAGGCTGATCCACGGCCGCATCTACGCGAACCGCGTCGAGCGGTACGTAAACACCACCAAGGGCTGGATCTCGTGGCTGCTGGTGACGTTTGTCGTGGTCATCATCGGCTGGGTCATCGCCGAGGCCATTCCCTTCTTCAGCAACCTCGTCGCCCTCATCTCGAGCCTGTTTAACTCGGGGTTCGCGTTGTACTTGCCGGCCCTCATGTACTTTGTGCTGCTCAAGGAGGGGCCGTGGAATACGCGCGAGAATCTGGTCAAGGGCGCCATCAACGGTTTTATGCTGATTGCTGGAGTGGTGGTGTTGGTTGGCGGGACTTGGGCGTCCATCAAGAGTATTGTGAGTACCTTATTCATGTTTGCCGGCTGTATGACAAGGCTAACGTGTGTGTTCAGGTGGACGACTATAAATCTGGTAGTGTCGGGGGGTCTTTTACTTGCTCTTAGCCTCTTGCAAGCACCAAGCGAATTGTGCAAGTTGTAGCATGCTTTGTTGTTTATCCCTTTAATTTAATTGCGCCTTCATGAGTTACGATCAATGGAAGCGATTTCTACTGACTTGTCATGTATGATCAATGGAAGTGATTTCTTCTGACTTGTCATGTATGATCAATGGAAGTGATTTCTACTGAACTTGCCATGTATTGGATCCCAAGTGATGTACCATGTCCGACCCATGTGCCGTATACCTTTGCAGTACTGGTAGCCATTTCAACATCAGCCGTCTCGGATATGTATGTATACATATATATCGTCACGCCAGCGTAATCATGCAACTTGTCGGCGCAGCGCAGCTTGCAGCCAGCAAAAGTTTGCTAGAATTTCTACAAGGACACGTCAACTCAAGTTTCAAACTTGTTCAAGGGTTATCTTGGCACTTACGCCCGAAATCATCCCACCATCGAAGTCCCACCGTCATCATGAACTGGCACAGGCGCGAGTAGAAGAAGCTGCTCCTCGCGTCCGAGATCCACGGGTCGTCGTTGTCTCCGGCGATGGGTTTGGAGGAAGCGGCGCCGGTGAGGAGGCTATAGGCTTTGTTAGAGAAGAAACACGGTATATAACGGATCGACGTACACCCAGAGATAAGCGTACGGCATCTCCATCCAGTCCAACAGGGATGTATCCCGCAGGACTTCCCTCAAGTAAGCGCAGTCAATCGCGTTCGCCGCGTGTCTCCGATGCGGCGCCTTCCCCGCCACGGCGCGGAAGTGCATCCAGGCCGTGATCTTGGTCGCCTCGGCGAGACGCCCCGACACCGAGTCGAGCGGGTTCTGCGGGAGGCCCTGGAGGTGTCTGCAGATGTCGTCGCGGGCGCGGCTGGCCTCGAGGGCGTCGGTGGTTTCCGGGTCGTCGGCGATGTCGACTTCGGCTTGGAAGAGGTCGACCAGGGCGAAGGCGTCGGTGAGGGTGCGGGTGAGGCCGGGTTGGGGGGTCGAGGGGAGGGCGGTGGGTTCCGGGTTGGTAAGGGAGAGGAGAGGGGAGTGAGGGTAGAAGGTCCGAGGGGGGGAGGTCGGGTTGGGGGTGCCGTCTTTGTGGAGGAGGAGGGTGGGAGGTTGGGTGGCGAGGGAGAGGGGACAGTCGCGGAGGATGGCGTCTATTGCGTCGAGGCTTTGGGGGAGTTAGTTCTTCTTCACCTAGGCCGGTTGAGACGGAGTGTCATGTAGGCTGTAAGGATCTCACCAGGCTATGGCGGGGTAGAATATCGTCGGCGTGGGCTTTCGCCTCACCAGCATCTGCTGAAGACCGCGCAGGTGGACTGGCCCCTGACTGCTACTCCATGCGTTCTACACGATCCCGTCAGTTATGCCACCGTGACAAAGGAAACAAGAACGCCACCTCGAACATCTGTAAACAGACCGTGGCGCAAATGGTCGAGTCCTCCATGACCTGCGACGTGAGAATCTCCGTGTTGATCTCCTGCAGCGCCCTCGCCCGGAGGTAATACAGGTTCCCCTTTGTCAACCACGTCGTCCCCGCCGGCTCCCTCTCCACGGCGTCGAACAACAAGGCCTTCAACCCGACGGCGTAAAAGGCGGCTCGACTCGAGAAGAAGAGCGGGAGGAGGTAGCGCGTGAACATGAAGTGCAGGGGGAGGTCTATGCACCGCGACTCGATGGCGTGGCTGTCGATGTCTTTATATATATATATCGTATTAACCAAGGCCTCAAGAAACCCCGCTCTCCGAGTTGAAAACACAACGAGTCTACGGATAAATAAAGGCTTACGGTGCTTGAAGGCTCGGCTGATGCGCCGCGATATCTCCGGGGGGATGCCGTCCAGCGGCTGGCTGCCGCAGAAGCTCGCCACGTCGGTCATGTGTCGCGGCGAGAGGGCCTTGAGGGCGGCTTCACTCGAAGCCTTCTTGTTGGCGAGAGGCTTGCCCTTGGCCCGGGCCTTTCGTTGCTTGCGGATCTTGGGGTCCTGCTTGATGCGGTTGGGCAGGAACTGCACCACCTTGAGGGAGGTCTCTGATGAGGCTGCTACCGGAGCGGGACCGATCCGTTGTTCCGGCTGGTGATGATGGCTCGACGACGAAGAAGTGGCGATGCTGCTGCTGCCGCTGCCGCCTGACGCCTCGGCGTTCCTCTTGGCCTTTTGCCGCAGGTGCGTGACCATTGCGTGCGTCTTGATCTGGCTGAGCGTCTCATGGTCGATGCCTTTACCGCCGCTCTGGATGATGATTGGGAAACGCTCCATTGCGGGAAGCGGGAAGCGGGAATGAAAATGAACGAAACGATATGTACGAGATCAGGAATAGAAAAAAAGGTTTCCGGGGAAGCGGGAACTGCACTGGAAATAATAGTTGGAGAGGAGGAGGAGGGGAGGGCAAAAGGATGAAACCAAAACGACCCCCTGGATTCCGGGAATTAGTCAGCGAGAATGCCTCTCTTCAGCCTTGGGAGAAGAGGTGAGGGAAGTGGGCAAAAAGGTGTTGCTTTTCATTTACATGAGATTGGACAGATTAAAAAAGAGAGAGCAAGAGACTGAGGGCGCGGCAGATGATTCCCCTTGTTGCCAAGGTTGCAACGAGCCAGGGATGCAGGGGCAGATGATCGACAAGTCGCCGAGAACTCCACGTCACGTACCACTCGATTGCTCCATGCGGTAAGTGAGTTGTGCTCTGGAGAGTCAGCCTATCAGGACTCGGGGACTGCGATGAGACTATACTACGTATTATATCCGCACAAGTGCCTAGTCTAATCACTTCCTGCACAATGCAATGTATGCCCTCATCTTCAAGCCCACCGCCCGAGTCCCGTCAGACCTGGTAAACTCTTCGCACTTCGGCTTCATAGCTTCGGGGAAGAGCTCTTCCGCCCTCTTCTTCTCCTCCTCGGTCCACTCCTTCATCACAACCACGGCCAGCCTAGTCATCATGTTCCGCACCAGGGTCTGCAAGTCGTGGGCGGCCCAGTGCACAGTGACCTCCGACATTTCCACATGGGGTCCGAACCCGGCGTCGGAGAGCACCTGCTTCATGTGGCCTGGGTCCAGTCACTCCTTGGGGATGGGCATCTGGAACGGCTTTTGGTCTGGCCGAATCGCCTGTTGCACCGTGTGCACCGAGTCGAGGTGTCCGAGATCCGACCAGCCCGTGACCACGGCGGTACCCTGCGGCGCGAGCGTCCGGAACACCTCCCGCGCGCCCTGAGCCGGGTCGGTGAAGAAGAAGAGCCCCATGACGGTCAACGAGTGGCTAAAGGTGTCGTCCGCAAACGCCGACAGGTCCTCGCCCGACGCGACCTGGGCGTGGACTCTGCTGCGAGCCTCGAAGCGCTTGCGGGCAATCTCGACCATGTTGGGAGCGCCGTCGACGACGTGCACCGTGGGCGTGGTGTCGTCTTTGAGGGAGCGCAGGAGGACGTCGGCGGCCAGGCCGGTCCCGCAGGCGTTGTCCAAGACGACCGAGTCGGAGCCGATTTCGGGCAGAAGCGAGAGGCATTCCTCCGTAACTTCGACGGTGCATCCGGCCGTGTTGGCCTCGTAGTTGTCGGCGCTAGCGTCGAAGTGTTGGATGGCCGTCATAGGGGGCTTCTGCTCGCCGTTGGAAGCCATTGTGAAGAGGATGAAGAGTTTCTGAAAGATTATATGGTTTGAAGCAGTCTTTTGAAGACTTATTAACCTCTTGGACTCGTGGATTATATAGTCCTCGCTCGGAGATATGCGGACACATCCGGATACTTGTTGTTAGTGGCCTCAGCTGAACGACCTGATGGAGCTGGCCTTGGCGCATTGAGCAGTTGCTACTGGATGAGGCGAGCCATCAGGTGGTTTTCGATGTCTCCGACTCCGACCTTCGAGTATCCGTCTCGATGCAAACCAAACACGTCTTCACCGAGTACCTACCTGCCTGGACCTATTGGGGACATGTTACAAGCGGATCGGCCAGGATTGGGTTACCAGGGATCTGGGGTAAGACGGCGGCCTGGGTCATGTCTCGATGCTCGTCTCATTGGTCGCGTCGTGAATTGTTTCAAGGGGTTGATGGAAATGTTTGAACGGTGAGAAGCAAAGGGCCACGCAGCCACTTGCACTCTGACAGACATGAAGGTTCGTACCGGCAGCCAACGGGGTTTCAACGCACGTGTTCCACGGGCCGTTGGGGGCCGTTTTGGGACTGTTGGGCTTCAGGGCCGGGCTGTCAGCAATGTTTACTCGGAACATGTCGTCGCACCTCGAATAGACGAATCAATTAAAGCCAACAGCAATTCAATCAAAGCGAAGGATGCAGTTGCGTCGGGTTTCGGCAGGCGGCACGAAAGTACAGTGGAAAACCACACTGTTTCGGAGCGGGGATCTTCCGGGTCACTCCCTCCCGCCCCTGACTAAGCCAATTTTTGCTGCCACTGGAACTTGGCCAGATAATGCGTTTGACAGCGACGCTACGTTCTTTGGAAGCTCCTGAGTCGACTTCCCATCCTTTGTCGAGTCGAAGGCATTCGCGCTGCAATCGCCTCCCATTGATCCCTTCGTATTATCGCGCGCAGGGTCATCTTCCTTCGCGCCCCCGAAGCTCTTGTGGTCTAGCCGTTGTGAGTGTGCTGCGCCTTCGTATTCGACCAACAATCGCCAGGCGCCAGCAATAAATGTACAAAGCTGACACCTCGCTTCCTCGAAACAGCTCTCCCTCGTCCCTCCATCATCGTCGACATTTCCACACATGAAATAACTCCCGCACATCCCCATCTCCCACGATGCATCTGCGCGAACTTGCGCCGTCGGCGCTCCTCACCACGCTGCTCGCCGCAGCTCCGAAACTGACGTCGGCCTTTTACCTCCCAGGCGTCGCGCCCACCTCGTACAAGCCCGGCGACAACGTCCCCCTATACGTCAACACCATCAAGCCCATCGCCTCCCCCTCCGACGCGCGGTTGCACTCGGTCGTCTCCTACGACTACTACCACGATGACTTCAACTTCTGCAAGCCCGCCGACGGCCCCAAGTACGTCTCGGAGAGCCTGGGCAGCATCCTCTTCGGCGACCGCATCATGACGTCCCCCTTCGAGCTCAACATGGGCAAGAACGAGTCCTGCAAGTCCCTCTGCAAGAGCCACTACCCTGCCCCTTCGGTCGACTTCGTCAAGGACAGCATTGATCAGGGCTACAGCCTCAACTGGCTCGTCGACGGCCTGCCCGCCGGCCAGCAGATCCAGGACCAGCTCTCCGGCACCGTCTTTTACAGCTCCGGTTTCCTCCTCGGCCAGTACAACGACAAGGACAACCTCGTCTTCAACAACCACTACGATATCCTCGTCGAGTACCACGAGGTCAACGGAGACCCGAACCAGCTGCGCGTCGTCGGCGTCGTCGTCCAGCCGTCTTCCATCAAGTACAAGGACAAGGTCGACTGTGCCATCGACAACGGCCCCATCGTCTTTGGTGCCAAGGAGGGCGAGACTCAGGACATTCAGTTCAGCTACGGCGTCTACTGGCGCAAGTCGGAGACGGCTTGGGCGACTCGCTGGGACAAGTACCTGCACGTCTTCGACCCCAAGATCCACTGGTTCTGGCTCATCGACACGGCCATCATCGTCGTCATCCTCGTCCTCACCGTCATGTCCATCCTGGTCCGCGCCCTCAAGAAGGATATCGCGCGTTATAACCGCCTCGACCAGCTTGATCTCGACGATCTGGGTGGCAATGGCTCCCTGGAGGATGGTGTCCAGGAAGATTCGGGCTGGAAGCTCGTTCACGGCGATGTCTTCCGAAGCCCCTCGCGCCCTCTCTTGCTTTCCGTCTTCGTGGGCAACGGCGCTCAGCTCTTCGTCATGACCGGGTGCACCATTCTCTTCGCCCTCCTTGGTTTCCTGTCTCCCTCTAACCGCGGCTCGCTGGGCACCATCATGATCCTCCTGTATACCGTCCTCGGCTTCGTTGGCGGCTACGTCTCCGCCCGAACCTACAAGGCTTGGCAGGGCGAGCAGTGGAAGCTCAACATCGTCCTCACCCCCATCCTGGTTCCCGCCATTGTCTTCGGCGCCTTCTTCCTCCTGGATCTCTTCCTCTGGGCCAAGGAGTCCTCTGGTGCCGTCCCCTTCACCACCATGCTCGTTATTGTCGGCATCTGGTTCATCATCTCCATTCCCCTGTCCTTTGCCGGCTCCTGGCTCGGTTTCCGCGCCCCTCAGTTTGACGCTCCCGTGCGCACCAACCAGATCCCCCGCCAGATCCCTCCCGTCACCACCTACCTCAAGCCCATCCCCAGCATGCTGATTGTTGGTCTTTTGCCTTTTGGTGCCATCTTTGTCGAGCTGTACTTCATCATGAGCTCCATCTGGTTCAGCAGGATCTACTACATGTTTGGCTTCCTCTTCCTCTGCTACGGCCTCATGATTGTCGTCTGCGCCGCCGTCACCATTCTCATGACGTACTTTTTGTTGTGCTCAGAGAATTACAACTGGCAATGGAGGTCGTTCCTCGCCGCTGGCATGAGCGGTGGTTACGTCTTCCTCAACTGCCTCCTCTACCTAGTTACTAAGGTTAAGCTGGGTGGCTTGGCTGGTGCCGTTCTCTACATCGGCTACAGTGCTCTCATCTCCTTCCTCTTCTTCATCCTTGCTGGTAAGTCTCCCGTAATCCGGGTGTCCTTCATCGCTAACCCACTGCAGGCACCATTGGCTACTTTGCGAGTTGGTGGTTTGTCCGGAAGATTTACGCTTCCATCAAGATTGACTAGATGCTGCGACCGGACAGCTGGGAACAATTTGAATGATGGAGAAGAGGCTTATGACATCTGACATTTGGGGAGTCTGTAACACTACATGTACGACCAACGTCTGGGACTTGAGTGATTTGAGCCACGGTGACCTTCTTTTTCCCGTGAGATGGGCTCATACCGGAGAAGGCTGACGGATGGCGTCGAGGGATATGCGGCGATATTATGGATTTGTGTGACGGATCGTAGACATTTCATCGGTTAGAACTAAAAAAAAGCACAACAAAAGTTGAACTGTCACGAGTAATTTCTTTACATCTTTGGGTATCTATTTTATTCCGCAAGATTACGCCAACTCAATCTTCGTCATCATCATCGTCCAGATCATCCAAGTTGGTAAACTGAAACTGCTTCGCAGCGTTGCTGGCAGCCGGCTTGCTCGCCCCGGGTTGTCCAGCCGTGCCGCCGACGATGCTGGCCCGCCGCCACGCCGCCTGGTCCCTCTCGCGCTGCAGCTCGCGCTCGCGCCTCTCCTCGCGCAGCCTCTTCTCCTTCTCTTCCTGCTCGAGGCGTTCCTTCTCCTCCCTTTCCTTGCGCTCCTCTTCCTCGCGCTGCTTGCGCTGCTCCTCGGCCACAGGGTCGTAGCCTTTCGGGTCGATTCCTTGTTCCATGAGGAGCTGGTTGGACGCGAGCGAGCCGGCGCGGACTTGCTGCTCCAGCGGCCAGGGGAAGAAGATTTGGCCAGAGAGCGGGTTGAGGTACTGCGCCATGCCCTCGGGGAGGCCCGTGTTGGACGAGGCGGCGGTCAGTTGGGTAGAAGGGATGTCTGCGGCCACGACTCCCGGGGTGACGGCGGGGGTTCCGCCGTTTGCGACGGCCGGGCTTTGGACCTGCGACGAGGGAAGCGCCGAGGGCGTCATGGCGCGGGACTCGGGGCCGGGGGTCTGGGTCTCGGACGGGGGCGGCGGCGGGGAGAGCGCGCCCATAGTGCCTGCCGGGGGCATGGTGGTCTTGCTGATGCGGCGGGCGTAGCTGAGGAGCTGCTCGTAGGCGATGGGGTGGCTGGGGCCCTTGGGGAACGTGGTCGTTTGCGTTGTGACGATGTCCTTGCGCGTGCTGGCGAGGGTGGAGAGAGTCTCGCGGATCTGGGTGTCGAGCGCGGCAGAGGTGTCGCGCAGGTGGCGAATACGGAGGTAGTTGTTCTGGTGGGTTTGGACTGACATATCGTGGTCAGCGTTTGGGGGGAGCGCAGCATCATAGGTCTTATTTACCTTCTTCAAAGCCTTTACTCAGTTCATTGTCGGCGATTTCAAGCTCGAGACCTAACGTGGTGGACGGGGAGTATTTCGTGACGGAGTCGATCAGGCCGTTGAGGGCCTTCTCTAGCCGCTCGAAGCGGCTGTCAATGTATTTATCCATGTCGAGTGCCGCGTGTATGTTGAGAAAGAGTTCAAGTGTGTGCTTTGTTGGTGCAGCTGTCCAAGAGCAGCTTGGTCGGTTCACCATCAATGAAGCTGCTTTCAAGGTGGGTCTCGTTCTGAAGTCGCGATTGGATAACCACCTCAACGCCCGGTTTTCACGCCTCAGGCCCAAATCCCGGACTTTCCCGTCCGGCAAACTCGCGCACCTCTCCAGACCTGAATCCTGTTTGACGAACGAAATCGAACAAGCAATTGAACGACGACCAAGGCCTCCACCGCCCGAACAGTCAAGATGGTTTCCCAGGTACGTTTTGGCTTTTCCCATTGGCCTTTGTGATGGTTCAATTCGTGTGCAAAACAATTGAGTGCCTCGGCCACACGGAGCGAGTGCTGACCTGATCTTGCAGACTCCCTTCCGCGCCGCTCAGTTCAAGAGCGCCTTCGGCCCCAAGTACGTTTGCCCTCCCGAGTCTTCGCCCTTGTTTCGAGCCATCGGATGCGAGACGGCCCCTACGACGATCGAGAACGAATGGCTCTACAGCCGAGTCGATGGCGGCATTGGATTGGGACGATGTGACTAACAGTTGGACTCCAGCTACTCGAGCCAGCCTCACTTCCTTGGCTTCACCGGCCAGAGCGCCTTCCGAATGTGAGTTGTCGGTATAGCAGAGACGTCGAGGTCTAGGATCGTGGACGAGTCGAGTGCCCGAATCCCTTCCGTTCCGCCGAACTCGAGACGAGTGTTGGATCAACAATTGTATCAGAAGGAGGATAGGGTGCGATGAGGGATTCGGGACTCGACTATTGCTTCCGCAACTCGACGGTGTCGTTTGGTACTCAGCGCTGACGCATTGGAACAGCGGCTCTCGTCTCGCCTTCTACGGCGCCCCCGCCGCCTTTGCCGTCCTCCTCTTCGCCTCTGGCATTCCCCGTGTCCAGCGCGACATTCTCCACGTACGTTGACTCCCGTCGCGAAGGATTGGCCATTCGGTAGGACTGACCCCCCGTTGCAGAAGATTCCCTTTGTCGAGAAGTTCTTCCGGAAGGAGATCCACCCCGCCGACAACGTAAGTCCCATGCGCGATGCAGAGGCGGCATTGGAGCACGCTGACGTGACTTTAGCCTTTCTAAATCAACTGGGGGACGATGGTAGACGTTGTATCGATGCCCGTCTTTTGGACCTGGGCGGCGCTCCTTGTATAAGATTTCCCCAATAGACTTGTTCTGAAGCTTCGATATTTTGCGGCGTGGTGTGAAATCCTTGGGCTGTGATTGGCTCTGTAGACTTTGAAGTGAGGCGCAGAAGTTGACCTTGTGTGAAGAGCTTCTTGGTTCGAATCATGACTTGAAGGGGTTGTGTATGTTTTACTCTTTCAATTGAGAATGCCTTTTATCTTAAGAGATGTCCTACGAGATGGAGAGGGGCGATTGGTTTATTTCGCTTCATTTGGCATGATGAGCACCAACCCGTCTGTGGCACAGTGCATCTCACCTGGCACTGTCCTATGCACTCTTTGGCGTAGCGAGCAGGAAGCAGTATTCGTAAAGTGCCAATCTCAACTCACAACATTTCGTTCGCGAGGCATCAGTCGTTTATCACGGAAACTCACCAATTCCAATTTACTAGCCCTCCAGAAGACTTTTCCCCTCATTCCACATGCACCGTCGTTGACCAAGAGCCTCACGCGCGTCTTCCTAAGGGGCCACTTGTCAACATGGACGCCTCGGTTGACGAGCCTCTGGCGCAGAAAGGCGCTTTCGTCTTGAGAGACTTTTGCGCCGATTCAGCTGGCATCGTCGCGGTTCCGTTTGTTCTATGGGCGTTTTCTCGGTCAAGGACGTGCTTCTCGCTGCGCATGGCCGTGGCCGCGGCTGGTTTGAGTGTTGTGTGGTTCTGGTGGTTCTATGCCGTTTCGGCCGTCGTCCCGGAACCGTACTTAGTGAGTATCGCTTTTCCCACCAGATGACGATGCGGACGTGTGCTTACGGGTCGTAGGATGAGGTCTTTCATATTCCGCAGGCGCAAAAGTACTGCGCGGGCCGGTTTCGGGAGTGGGATGACAAGATCACCACGCCGCCTGGACTGTAATCAACCCCAGCTCCCTCTTAACCGATCAGGACTGACAAGAGCAGTTATCTCTTTTCCCTCATCGTTCCTGAATTTCTCAAGAATCCTTCCCGGGCATTGAAGTCTACTTGCGGCGCGACGAGTCTCCGTGCTTCCAGCGGGATTGCTTGGGTGATTCTGGCTTTCCTCGCCTTGCAATGCCGCCATCGCATCGAGGCTCGTCTCTCCCAAGCGCAGGGGAAGAAAACCACGCGGCCCTACAGCGAGTACGCGTTGCATACGGCATTCAACATTGCCCTGTTTCCCCTGCTCTTCTTCTTCTCCGGGCTGTACTACACCGACGTCGCTTCCACGGCCGCGGTGCTCCTGGCTTACTGGCATCACCTGGGTCGAGTCGGCCGCGATCGATGCTCCATCCTTTCCGACCTGGGCGTCGTTGTCTTGGGAATCGCGACTTTGTTTTTCCGTCAGACAAATGTGTTTTGGGTCGTGGTCTACATGGGCGGCGCCGAGGCCGTCCACGCCACCAAGACACTGCGGCCGAAGCGACCTGAGCAGCCAGATATGAAGACTCTCTCCAAGCACGTGAAGTATTATCTATGGAGATACTCCCTCGGCGACGTCCACGATCCTCCTCTGGACTGTCTCTGGCCCGACGGTAAGTCAAGAAACCCTCCCTCCTCTAGTCGCATCTAACGCCGGCCTCTAGATGTGCTCTTCTGCGTCCTCAGCTTCGGCGTGGCCGCCATTTGCAATCCTTTCCGAGTCGTTGCGCGCATCTGGCCGTACGTTGCTGTTCTGGGCGCGTTTGGATCGTTTGTCGCTTGGAACGGCGGCGTGGTGCTCGGCGACAAGTCCAACCACGTCGCCACGGTGCATTTCGCTCAGATGCTCTACATTTGGGCCTTTTTTGGCTTCTTTTCCCTGCCTCTTCTGGTTTCTTACGTGGTGCCGATGGTCAATCTGGCCGCGCGGGTCTTACATGCAGTCACTGGTCGCACGTCTTCGGCCTCACGACAAGCTTGTTCATCCAACAACGACAAGCAATCTCTCAACCAAAGCACCAAGAAACCACACTCGGTCGACACAAGATCCTCACCATTGAGATGCGCCGCCGCAATCTTCAACGGAACCTCCCTGCAACCCATCTACCTCCTCACCACCGCCCTCCTCTCCCTCGCCATCGTCAAGTACAACACAATCATCCACCCCTTCACCCTCGCGGACAACCGGCACTACATGTTCTACGTGTTCCGCTACACCATCCGCCGATCCTCGCCGATCAGGTACGCGCTCGTCCTGCCGTACACGGTCAGCCGGTGGATGGTATGGGGAACCCTGGCTGCGCGCTCGGCTTACGACACGCGTCAGCGGGCGTCGCGGTATTGGAGTAAGCCGTTCCTCGTCGACGGGGCTGTCTGCGAGACGGATTCCGAGGTGGACAGGTCGCGGGCAGACGCAGGCAAGACCGCATCGGACGCAGGCGTGCATCCCTCGGTCCAGCAGCCTGAAGACCCCCTACTCGCCTCGGCAGAACCAGCTCCCACCTCGACAGGCCTTGTTTTTCTCCTTGCGACAACGCTCTCGCTCATCACTGCGCCGCTCGTGGAACCGCGATACTTTATCATCCCATGGGTCATGTGGCGTCTACTCGTCCCCGCCTGGCGATTGCAACATCACCGAGGAGACCACAACCTCGTCGGTGAGGCTCTCCGCTCGTCGTGGGGCGACAAGCTGCTTCGTGCCCTTGGCCGACACGATTTACGACTCCTCCTAGAGACGGGCTGGTTCGTAGCAATCAACCTCGCGACGGGGTACATCTTCTTAGCTAAGCCGTACGTCTGGCGAGCCGAGGATGGCACGATCCTGGATGAGGGGCGACTGCAGCGGTTCATGTGGTAATTTCTTACAAGCAGCGATATTGCCCACGATTTCATAGATAGGGCGACAGTGCAGGATGCAAAGTAACGTTATGCTTTTTTCATCATTTAAAAAAGTTGTTTCCCAGACCCAGGTGCTTTGCTGGAAAGGATATCGCATGCCTCGCCAAGTAGTTTCTCAAAAAACGCCGGTTTGACCCATGTTGCCCAGTTTCCATTACCCGTTTGATTCCAATCCAATGTACCCTCCCCGATAGAAATCCGAAACCCCCCCCTCTTGGGAGCGAACCCGAATCTTTATGAACAGTTCGAGCTATCTCCGGTCCAAAAACCAAACACACATGTACGTAAAGACGTTTCAATTCTTTGGAGTAGCACGACCGACACACCGACACTGCGTCATCACGTCCCCAGGGCTTATAAACTCAAGCGATCCAGACTCAAGCCGTCGTTGCTGCGCACGCGGCGAATGACGCCCAGCTTGAAGAACTTCTCCTCGCCGCCGGGGGTGCGCCCGCCAATGTACCACTTGTCTGCGCCGAGCACCTCGCGGAAGCCCTCGCTGCTGGAGTCGCTCCCGCGGCGGCGCGAGCTGGCTCCGGGGATGGGGATGGCTGTGCCGGGGCTCGTTGCCGAGGCGGCTTCTGCTGCTGCGGCTGCTGCTGCTGCGGCTGCTGCTGCTGCGGCGGCGGCGGCGGCGGCGCTGCGCGGGGAGCGGATGGTGACGCTGGATGTGGTTTGCTGGTGGGAGGATGGGGTCGCGGCGGAGGAGGAGGAGGTGGTGGTGGTGGATGAGGCGGCGACGGTGTCGCGGGTGTGTTTGTTTGGTTGCTGGTGGTGTTGGTGTTGGTGTTGGTGTTGGCTCGAGGCCGTCGAGGACAGGGAGGGGCCTTGGGGACGGAAGGCGGCGAGGAAGGAGGAGAGGAAGAAGGGTCGTTGTGAAGGCATGATGGGCGGATGGGAGGTCTGATTGATTGCGATGCCTTCGCAGATAGTGGTAATCGAGATGTCGTCGTTTGTGTGTATCGTCGAAGGGGTAGAGGCGACTTATCGGTGTCGGTCGGGGGAGAGAGTCACAAGGAGGGATCCAGTCCCGCGAACGATGACGATGGAAGGGGAGATTGCGGCGGTGGACGAGGAGACGATTGCGGGGGAAAGTAGGGTTTTGGACCGTTTGGTAACGAAGGCGGGATGGTTGGGAAGGGCGAAGAGGAAAGTGGGCGGCGTTTTGATTATTTTTTAGGTCCAGTCCGTAGTTTTGGTTTTGGTGGTTGTTTTTTGCGGCGGCGGCTCGAAGAGGGGGGGG
>JAMQMW010000146.1:0-48689 GCA_024115155.1 Thelonectria blattea
TTTTTTTTTTTTTCTTTTTTTTGTTGGCCCTTTTTCCCTTTTTTCCTTTTTTTCTTTTCTTCCTTGGAAAATCCGTCTGCAGAGGCAGAGTATAATTTGATCGGCCCCAACTTCCAAGTTACTCATCTGCCGCCTGGGTCTATTCTATTTCCATCTGGGCGGAAATCAGGCCGGAAAGGACTCCGAGAAGGCAGGCAGCCAGTCAGCCAGTCAGCCAGTCTAGAGAGAAAGACGAAAGACGGTCAGCGGAAAACGGCAAAAAAAAAAAAGGCAGATGTTAACGGGAGATGCTGTTGGTGCTGCCCTGGCTGCTGTTGAGCTAATGAGGCTTCTCGAGCAGAGACAGTGGATGGACTAAAGAGAAAACATCCACACACGCACGTTATTATCTCTCTGGGCTGACAGCTCGGTCTGTCACTTGTCGTCTCTCCCTCGCATCTTTCCACTCACACTCGACTCGGACAACACACACACTCATACACACACACCACACACACACACACACGCATACTTCATATATATATATACAGACCTCTCTTACACTTGCTCACACTCACACACACTCACACACACACACGTACACAATCAAATCATCCCGCACCCCCCTTGGACATGGACAAACGGACCCGCGACGAAGAAGACGACGACGACCACTCCTCCCTCCAATGGAAATCATCACGCCCCAGGACTACCAGAACAACGCCCGCAAGCGCCAGCGCCGCAGCCTGCGACCCTGCGACGCCTGCCGCAAGCGCAAGACGCGGTGCGTGACAAAGGACGGCGACGGCGACTGCGTGCACTGCCAGCTGAGGGCCACGCCGTGCACCTTCCAGCACGATCCCCCGGAGCGACAGGCCACCAACGGGAGCAGCAGCGGCGGCGGTACCGGAGGAACGGGGGGAACCGGAGGAGGTACGGGGACCGGCGGCGGCGGGGTTTATAGCGGCGACGACGCCGACTCGGGCCAGGCTGCTCAGCCCGGGGGAAGGTCGCTCAGCCAGAGCCGCAAGGAGTCGGAGACGCAGTCGGTGCACTCGTTCTTGTCTCCCGCCGAGACGCGCGCTTCGGGGGATAGTTCCGGGCAGAGACTCCCCGCGCAGGCTCCGTCGGTTATCGTGCCGGAGCTGGTCGAGCCGCATCCGCTGGACGGGACGCTGGGTTGCGCCACGGGCAGGTTCGCAGAGCTGTACGGGCTGGGAAGCGACATGGAGCCCATCCTCATGCGGCATCGGCCGTACGACCCCCTCACGGGCGAGTTTAGTCTCGAGACGCACGCCATTCGCCGCGTGCTCGAGCAGGACGACGGCCAGGACTATCCGCTTACGTTCCACTTGTGCGCCGACGAAAAGGCCGTCGAACCGGACCCGACGCATTCGCTCGTTGACGCCATCGAAGACTGCGTACGGCCTCACGGGCCGAGTCTCGTGGCGCTGTTCTGGCGACACGTGCAGCCGTGCTATCCCATAGTGTCAAAGGAGGCATTCAGCCAGGTCTACAGCCAGGACCGCCGGGGCATCCCCGCCGCGCTGCTCGGCGCCGTGTACCTCTCGGCTCTCCGGTGGTGGACCTACGACCCGGAACTCTCGATCCGGTCGCCGCCCGACGCCGGCGTGCTCCGGAGCTGGCTGCGCACCGCCCTGCCGTCGTCGTATCACCGGCCCAAACTGTGTTCGATCCAGGCGTGTCTTCTGCTGCTGCAGTGCCAGCCCGAAGACCCCCTCAACCCGGATCACACGTACCAATGGGGATTGACGTGTCAGGCGCTGGCTATCGGGCAGTGTCTGGGGTTGCACCTCGATGCGAGCGGTTGGAGTATTCCGCAGTGGGAGCGCAATGTGCGCAAGAGGTTGAGCTGGGCGCTGTTTATGCAAGATCGGTGGACGGCGTTGGCTTACGGAAGGCCGTTTCACATTCACGAAGAGGACTGGACGGTGTTGGACCTCTCGCCCACTGATTTCACCGACTGGGACGCCGAGGGCACAGTTCCCACGCCGGGACCGGACGACGACGGTCGGTCCATCGCCGCGACCGGCATGACGCAGTACATACTCATGGTCAGCCTCACCAAGATCCTATCCGCCGTCTACATGGACTTTTACACGGCCCGCACCTGTCGCGAGCAAGACACGGTCGTCCTCTTCGCAAAGGCCCGCTCGCACTTTGACATGCTCAACGCGTGGTACCGCAGCGTTCCGCCCACGCTGCAGATGAACGTCATATACCAGCGCAAGTTGTGTTTCCATGGCTACCTGCACTTCTCCTACTACGGCGTGGCCATGACGCTCCTCCGGCGCCTGATCCGCTCCACGGCCCTCCCGCCGCGCTGCACCGACGACCGCGTGCTCTCCGAGATTCGCCAGATCGCCTTGCAGACGGCCCAGAGCGCCACGACGTTTGTTGCTAGTCTGCGACCCGACCACCTCGAGGCCTTTTGGTACTTCACCTCGCCGTACCTCTTTTCCCTACTAGGCTCCTTCAACACCCTACTACTAGTCACGTCCCTATCCTCCCAGGAGCGCAGCTTCTGGCAGGAAACGCTCAACTCGTACCTCTGGAACCTGCGCATGATGAGCAAGAGCCACGAGCCCATGCAGTACGCCGTGAACCGCCTCGAGGGCGCCATCCTGCGAGGGCTAGAGCACGCGCTGGCGGTGAACCTGAACGAGCCGCTGAACGACCGCGTGAGCCCCATGATGGGCAACTACGCGCCGGATGTGTACCAGTATACCGATTTCGGGGACTGGGATCTGGCGGCGGGGGTGAATGGCGCGTATGATTTGCTCAGGGGGTTGACGGCGGTGCAGCCCGAGGGGATGATGCCGCCGAGGGAGGATTTGGGATGAGGGATGTTCACAAGGGAGAATGGCGAAAAAAAAAGGGGTAAAAGGGGGAGAATGTTTTTGTTGAAAAACTATGCTCCCACGTCTACTCGTTACAGCCGGCCGAACCTCTCTCTAACGTTAAAAACGAACTGCCCGTCTCTTTGATTCCCCGCCGGATCGAAACGTCGACGATATCCACGACGCCATCCTCGACAAACCACCCAAACCTGCGCGTCTCGCCCTCTGGCCTCGGCAGCCGGAAAGTCAATGACCTGCCCCCGCAAAACACCTCGACGATTCGACCCCTTATTATTAAGAGCACGCCTTCCGCCAAGCTCACGCCGTCGTGCCGCACGAGCTCCGGCCCGTCGACGGGTCGCGGCAGGAACAACTTGTACTGGTCTGCCCAGAAGTCGTCGAGCGGCGGGAAATCCGTCCATAAGGACACGGAGAAGAGATTACCGGTGGATGGACTGAAGCGCAGGCGGTGCCCCTTGCCGTGAGCGTCGGTTTGGAGTTGCACGCCGAAGCTGCAGGCGTCGGAGGCGGATACGCGGAAGGAGATGAGGAGGTCGTGGTTGAGTGTCGAGCTGCTGAGGTCCGGGAAGTGTGTGGTTGTCGACCCGACAGAGCAGAGATATAAACTGGGTTTTAGAGACACCGACTCTGAAGAGCGGAGGAGCGAATCCCGCAGCTCACGACCGATGTCAACACGCAGATACCCATCCTCACCAGCCGAAACCTCCCGCGGGATCCCCAAATCGCCTCCCCAAAGCCACTTCCCCTCCTCATCGACATAATCCCCCACCCACCCAAACACAACCCTCCTACTCTCATCCCCAGCCTTCCCGCACGACTTGGCAGCATACCACCTCCTCCCATCCAACCTCCCCCCCGACCCATCCCTCGGCACGCGAAACGGCCCCCTCGGCCCATCCGCAACCCGATACACCGCCCCCGCATCCGGCGCGTGAAAGCGCGAGTACACGAGGTACCACTTCCCGTTTGGCAGCGAGAACAGCTCCGGACACTCCGGGCAGAAGACGTCGTTTGGCGCGTACAAGGGGTCCGGGGAGACGCTCCAGGTTTGCAGGTCGGGAGAGGTGAGCAGCGCGATGCACCCGCGGGTGTAGTGGCTGGGACCGGAAGCAAGGCGCGTGGCTACGAGCATCCAGAAGCGCGACTCGGAGGAGTTGTACAAGACAAATGCATCTCGGAAGTCGACGTCCTCGTACATGTCCCTCGCGCTGTCGTCGTCCCCGCGAATAACTACCGGCGTCGCGGGTTCCTTGAAGGAGGTCCCGTGGCGGTCCGTCGCTCGCACGTGAAGAATCGTTTGTCTGCCGCCGTGACGCAAGTTGTACCCCGTGTAGAATACGTGCATCTTCCCGTCCGGCCCTATCACCGCTGAGCCCGTCCACGCGCCGTCTGCGTCTGGGGCTTGGATGTTGGTTTGCGGAGTCAGGACGGGTTGGTCGTCGCGCGTCCAGGTGAGGAGGTCGCGGGAGCGCAGACGAGACCATGAAGATCGCAGGCGCGGCGGGTGGTGTTTTGTCGACGGCGGGGTGACGAGGTGGAAGAGGTGGTATGTGTCGTCGACGAGGAACGGCATGGCGTCTGCGGCGGCTTGCGATGGAGGACGAGTATAGCATCTTTCCGAGGGAGGAGTCGGTTGTAAAGAGATCGGGATGGGTATCGGAGCCTTGGAGGCGGCTTCATCGTGGTAGGATTCGCTAACAGCGGCGGGAACGCGGTTCATGGTGGTTTCGTTGTAGTGTTCCTCGTCTTCGAGACGAATACATGTAGCAACAGCAGTGCATCTTTCTCGCGACGCATGTTTGAAAATTCCTTCCGTCGTCTCTTTTATATACCGGCCTTCTTCCCAAGACTGGCAACACCAGACCTTGTTTTCTTTATAACTCTCCTTCTCGCCCGAGCTATCCCCATGGTTTCATGGTGCCATCCCGATCTGCCCCCCCTATTCGAGCTATGTCTCCGTTCGCGTCGGCACCGCCCAGAAACCTCGCTTGTTGCGCCCGTGAATTGCGCCGACGGCATCTCACGTGTATTCTCCTTAAAACTCTCCTCCTTTTCTTCGTATCAGAATCCCCCCAACCCCCCGTTTCCGGCCTCTCCGCCTCGTTTTGCCATGGTTTGGCCTCGGCGCGACGGCCTTCCTCAAGGGGCTAGGCGTGTGCTCCATTTCGTAGAAACCTTATTGACGGAGGGCTGTCTTGAGGAAGGAAGAAAGAAGCCGTGCCGTGGAATGTTTCGAAGGGGGAGAAGAAGAGGAGAGGGAAGAAGAGGGGAAAGAGGGGGGGCTTCTCGTGCTTGAATCGTGCGTGAGGCTCTATGGGAACCGCAACTACGTGGCATCGAGATAAACCAACAAACCCACGCAGACCAAACACCAAAAGAATCCGGGGGCTGTGTGGACTCTTCAAATCATCAGACCCGTCTTCAGACCCCGTCGCTTCCGCTCTTCGCTTTCCCGTTGAGTTTTCCCCCGTCCGGTTTCCCCGTTGGGATTCCATCATTCCCCAGAGACGACGCTACGGGGAACCGTTTTTGGGTGGGCACAAACCGCGTTCCCGTCCCCCCTCCCCTCGAGGATCTCCGTTGGTTCGCTGTGGAACGAGGGAGTTTGGCCGAGCAGTTTGGCCGAGGAGGATCAGAGACGGTTATAATCGTCGAGACCAGGCCTTGAACCCCACTGGCTGCGATGTTGACTATCAAATACCCCTGGGTATGGCTGTACTGCGGGTTCGCGGCCCTGGGAGCTTGCTTGTATGGCTATGATGGGGTGTATTTCAATGGCGTGTCGACTCTGGGTACGTTGTGTTTAATTCCCGGTGATTTGGGAAGGGAGATGCGAGCGGCCTATATCATGGTCATACCTTGATATCAGCATTCACACCTTCCAAGTTCCAACCACCCATGATCATATCCTATCCAACTAACGCATACCAAGATGTATTCCTCCGCCACTTCGGCCACAAAAACTCCCACGGCAAATACGCCATATCCCCCGCCACCCTCTCCATCATGACCTCCATGATCAACCTCGGCGAACTCGTCGGCTCCCTCCTCGCCGCGCCCCTAAACGACTTCCTCGGCCGCAAGGGCGTCTTCACCATCGGCAGCCTGAGCATCGCCGCCGGAATCGCCATGCAGCTCGCCACAACCTCCAGCACCGCCCTGCTCACCGCCGGCCGCGCCGTCCTCGGCTTCGGCGTGGGCAACTTCAGCGCCACGTCGCTGCTGTACATGGGCGAGGTGGCCCCCGACGAGCTCAGGGGGCCGCTGCTGATGAGTTGGCAGTTGACGCTGTCGGTGTCGCAGATTGTCGCCGCGGGGATCAACAGGGGGGTCGTGGACGTGAACTCGTCGTTTGCGTACCGTTTTCCCGTCGCGTTTCAGCTAGTCTTCGTGCTCGTCGTGCTCCTAGGTGTTCACTGGGTTCCCGAGTCGCCGCGGTGGCTCCTCCGCGAGGACCGACCTGCCGAAGCTGCTGAGTCGCTCCGCCGTCTGCACCGCGAGGACAAGACGTACGACCCGGCGCCGGCGCTGCAGGCCATGGACCTCGATCTCCGACGGGAACGGGCCAGCGAAGCCGAGAGCGCGTGGTCGCAGCTCATCACGGATCCCGTCGAGCGCCGAAAAGTCGTCTACAGCGCCGGCGCCCTCGTGGCGCAGCAGATTAATGGCATTCAGTGGTTCTACTACTTTGGCACCGTCTTCTCCAAGGCGATTGGGTTGAGCGACCCGTTCCTGATGACGCTCATTGTGTTCGTCATACAGGTGTTTGTCGTGCTGGCTGCCGTGATGCTGGGGAACAAGCTGCCGCGTCGACCTCTCCTGATTATCACCACGGGCATCATGACTGTGTCCATTTTTGTCGTCGGGTGCTTGGGGACCCCCGGCGGTACTCCGAGCAAGACCATCGGAAAGGTCATCATCAGCTTTGTCATTATCGAGATTGTCGCCTTCAACTTTGCCTGGGGACCCTTGGGTTGGGCAATTGTAAGCACCTACCTACGCCAGATATCTGTACAATCGCAAACATGCTAACCCCCAGGCCTCCGAAATGGCCGTCGGCCGCAACCGCAACAAAATCTACGCCGTCGCCGTCGCCTCCTTCTGGATCACCGTCTGGGTCACCGTCTTCACCCTGCCCTACCTGTACTACTCTGCCCACCTGGGACCCAAGACGGGCTTCGTCTATACGGGCCTCTGCTTCGTCACCTGGGCCTACGTCTACTTTTGCGTCGGCGAGGTCACGGGCCGCAGCATCGAGGAGATCAACGGCTTCTTCCGGGACGGCATCCCCGCGAGGCGCTGGAAGAACCAGCCGAGGCTGGATACCGCCGTGACTACGATTTCGGGCACGAGCGAGGAGACGGGGATGGTCGTGGAGGCGGTGAATAAGGATTCTTCTTGATTGTGTTTGTATTCGCAATTGCTTTGTCCATGAGTTTGAGGGTTGGACTTGACATGATACAGAATTGTCTCTTGGTTTGAGTCAAGTCTAACCAACTAAAAGAAGGAGTGTTATTAACTCTTAGTTTTACCTAAGGGTGGTAGGATACTTATCGGTTACGTACATCTGAGTCCCTACGGCTAACCTAAGTACGCAGTGACTCCGAAATGGGACTTGCAGACTTAACTCGCCTGCAAGTAGAAGGCTGTACCATTAAATTGATTAGCACGGATGCAAGTACAGTTTTAAGGGATGAACCTAAAGTAGGAAAATGATAAAAGGGCTTTTTATTTATGCTCTGCCCTCAACGAATACTCTAAGCACACTGGGAAATCTCAAAGCGGAGTGTAATGTAGTATGATAGAGCTGAGATACAAGACATAACCCAGACAGTTCAAACCCCAAAACACCATAACCCAAACACCACTCCCACCGCAAACTCGCGCATCCCCTACCGGTCTATACAGTCCCGCTTCTCCTTCTACCTCAGCATCCGCTCTCTGCGCTTTCGCTTGTTGTGTTCCCGCGTTTCGTCTTCGGCCAGTTTTATAGGATCGTGGCCATAAAAGCGCAAATTAGAGAGTTGGGTAGGCATAGTAGAGTGCGTATTCCGACTTTCAGTGAATAAAGGCTGGGTACTTCTGGGAGAGGAAAGGTAATTAAAGGTCGAAGAGGTAGCCAGGGTGATGACAGAGGGAGAGTAACGTTCAATCAGAGGGTGGAGGACGTCGTGTTCTTGTCGCGTGGGCGTAGGGTTCAAAAACGTAGGGGAGGACTGGGCAGGTCGAGATGAAGTCGACGCTGAGGTCCCAGTCTCATCACCATGAAAAATGTGGTCTTTATTGCTTGGTTGGTGATGGTTGTTCCTCGTCCTGCTGAAGGCGCTCAACAACTGAGGCGCCTTATCGAACGTATCATACCAGTACACCAAGAACTCGACGTGGAATCCGGATCCACGGCACGCCCCGTGGAATTCGGTCGGAGACTTCGGCCCGTTGAACTCCATGGTTGTAGAAATCTGACCGAGGCCGACGAAAAACTTTGCTCTGAACAGAGGGTGGTCGAATGCCGTGATGGCCTTGCCCAATGAGGGGGCGGGAAGATGTTTTAACCTCACCAGAGGTTGATGGTCGACTTAGTCTGAAACAAAAGCACTTCTGAAGAAATCTTGGTTCCAAGGTCGAGGAAAAAGAAGGGGGGGGTTGGAGTCGATAGGTGTTGGTAAAAGTGAACTTGAAGATGGTTGCTTCGGTGACGTTCTCGGTGTCAGCGGGGGCGACAGTTACGGGGACGGTCTTGATGACTTGCTCGGTGTAGGCAGGGACATTGACGTCGGCGTCGGATTCTTGTCGTTTCTGTTCCGCTCGTGCAAGGTAGATCCATGGCGTCCGCGTCCAGTTCGAGTCCTTGGAGTGTTTCGGCTATGGCCTGGGTCTTCTTTGTTGGCTTGGACGCGGGTTGTCTGTCCTCCGTGCCTCTGTGACGGCACCGAGGCAGCCACATTGAAGAGTCCAACAGGCTGTGATGTCCAGGTGTGTGTGTGGGTGTGAGTGAGTATGATGAGTGAGGGAAGAGAACGGTCCTCTCAAACAAAGACCCGGCTTCCTTATATACCCTTCTCGGAACCCGTAGCTTGAGGAAAGACCCCCACGAAACTAGTCGGGAAGTCAGAGTTTCCTCATCGATGTGCTCACGATACGTACTCGCGGCCACTTCTATGGCGGGGAAGGGCTGCCATAGAGGAGGAACCTCCCGAAAAGGTATAAATGCAGAGATTTTGCACGTCGGGAACTACATTATAACTGAAAGCTTACATACCTCCCTCTTTAATCGACAGACAAATCCCCAAAGGCGTCGCAGGACCATAGAGAGATCAATCACATCTTGAATCAAGCCTTCCCAGGACTAACTTCTTACTGTAACTACAGCCTAATGGTTGTTTCGAGGTTTCCTACAAAGAAGGTGAGCATTGGACATTGGAAGGAAGTTCCATCAACAAGTTCTCCCGCCCTGCCCTTCGTTCTTACTCAATAGCCCCCACGTGCCCCAAGCAACAAGTTAACAATAAGGACATAACAACTGGAGTTGGAGAAAATCCATACCTCGGCGATATCAGTTTGAGTGTGAAATGAAGTTAATGAGCGGGCCAACGACGATTATAATGATCTAACTCAAAGATAGGGCTCTCCTTGCAGGTAGAAAGAAGCATGCGGTCTGTCCCTCCATGAGAACCACAAGACCACGAGGCTGCCACGTCACTTGTATCCCATTTTCCATTCTCCAATTCAAAAAGCAATTAATTATTTCCATCACGCAGATTCCAATTGATAGATGCCTTAAGCCAATGTTTCCACCATCACAGCCCGACAGCGTTCCACACGGCGCCTCCCTCAGGAACAATCGTCGTTCTTACGTCACCGCCGCTCAACAACGACCAAATCAATCTCAGACGGCTTTTCAGAGAGTTTTCTCAATGGAATCTTCCTTGTTCAATATCCTCTGTTGTAGAAACTACGCTCGGGACAAGTTCTCTATTACACCACAGGCTACCATCCATTCACAAACCTGCCCCCATTACACCCCTTTAAATCACGCCTTGTCCTCCGAATGCTCAATCGCATGTACCTTATCCGCAGCCCTATCCTCAGGCGTATCCACCATTCGATCGTGAGTATAGCCGCTAAAAAAAACACACAAGTCAGTTCCCGAGACCAGAAAATTATCGAGGAGAGAAGAACTTACAAGATGACATCCATCTCGTCGAGAGTGCGACCCTTGGTTTCAGGCAGGAAAAAGTATGCCCAGAAAGACGCAATCAACATCCAGCAGGCAAAGAAGAACCACGTGCCGAATCCAAAGGATTTGAAGATGTACGGCAGGGCCTTTGTGATTGCGAATTGGGTCAGCCACTGCACGAGGGCGGCATATGTTCCCGTCATGGTGCGCAGGGCTCCGGGGAAGATTTCGGCGGAGACGATCCACGGGATTCCGTTGAGGCCGAAGGACCAACTGGATTTGACGTTAGTATACTTGTTCGCGACGGCCCTCGCAGTTCCGCTTGTCCCTTTCGCGGCGAAAGTTGGACTACCCCCCGTTCGAACTGCCCTCCAGTGTTTCGGGATCCAACTTACAAGACAGAGTAAATCATAATCATGGCCGTAGCAGCTTTTCCGCCGGCCGCGGTAGAGGGCGACAATTCCTGTCCGGCTTCGATGATGCTCGCCGGGTGTCCGATCTTGACGTAGGCTCCCACGAACCACAGACAAAGCGAACACGCAATCGACGACACGATGGTAGGGTTCCTCCGGCCCCAAACATCAATGAGGGCACCGTAGAAGATGATGGATGCAACAGCTATTGAAGTAGAGAAGTCAGTATTATGTTTTTGAGGCTTAACCAACGGTCATCGCAGGGCTGAGGGGATGTAGACTCCCAAAAAGGAGGGTGAATTCGGAACAAAGGAGGAAATCCAAAAAGGAGCAATAATTACCTTTGACGAGACCGTAGATTCCCGTGTACAGAGAGACGTCGCTGATTCCAAGGGACCCAAACAGCGTCGGGGAGTAGTAGTTGATGGCGGCGGCACCAGACATGTTTTGCAGAGCAAACGAGCAAAACACCAACACCACGCGATTCCACATGCCCTTTCTCGAAAGCTCGGAGAGAGCGCCGCGGAAAAACGCCCACGAGCCGGTCCCGAATTTGTTGGCAATCACCTGCTCCTCGGCCAGACGCGACCGGATCATGTCCAGGTCCTGCTTGAGATCTATTCGACGCTGTCAGCAACGCCCCTGGTGCAGCAACCCATTTCAAAGCAAAACTCACATTCATGCTCGCGAGGAAGCCTTCGCAAACTCTCCAGCGCAACCGTCGCCTCTTCCTCCCTATTCTTGCGCATCAGCCACAGCGGGCTCTCGTGCAGGAAAAACCCGCCGATGAGCAGGATACCCGCGGGGATCAGCTGCACGGCCATGGGGACGCGCCAGCTGGTCGACGAGTTCGGGTCCATGTTCTGGTTGATGCCGTAGTTGATCCAGAAGCCGATGAGCGAGCCGACCTGGTAGGCGACTTCGAAGAGGCCGGTGAGGATGCCGCGGATGGACACGATGGAGAGTTCGGCGATGTAGCTGGGGACTGTGGCTGTGATGGCGCCGCAGGCGATGCCTGTGAGGACGCGGCCGGCGTCTTACTGTGTGTTAGAGTGAGGTTGGATGTCTTGTTGGATGTTGGACTTACAGATATGAGATAATTGGCCCGTCGCGGCGGTCATGATGACTGCGCCGACGAGGAAGACGACGACATTGGACTGAAGAGCCCACTTGCGGCCAACCTTTTCCGTAACTACACACGACTCGGTCAGTCACTTCTCTCAGCAAACACACATCTACTCTCCCACATACTCAAGAAACAAAAGATGGCGCCGAAAAAGGCCCCTGCCTGAAACGCAGACGTGATGTTTGACGAAATGTCAGCAGAGCTATCCGCATCAATGTCAAAGTCGGCCTTGAAGCTCGCGCGAGCAATGGTCGTTCCGACAAACGCCGAGTCATAGCCAAACAGCAGCGAGCCCGTGGCGATAATGGCGGCTTCGGCGTAGAGACGAGGGTTGTAGACCTCTTTAGGGGTCGGGCGGTCCTCGACGGCGCGGAAGCCCGTCATTGTTGGAGGTTGAAGAGGAGAATTGCTTATAAGTGACGACCGGTTATCCCTTGAGTAGGGACAAGAATTGTTGGTGATGTCTTTTCAACCCTTGGATAGGAACGAGATATCACGTCCGACATGGAGGAACGCGCCAAGTATTTATCTCTAGATGCGGGGGAAACGGAAATCTAGGGTGTTCGTGCTAGAGTCAGCTCGTCGCATCGAGCAAACGAACCACGACCAGGGGGACCCCTTTCCTTTACGCAACCATGGAGGGTGACTTTAGTCTACAGCACGGTTTCATTCAGGCAATTCGGAACAAAACAGGCCGTCAATGATCCTGACAGGCTGACAGCCCTGACCTGACTCCTTGAACCAGTTCCCGACAGATGGAAACGTGAGGAAAACCGGGGTTCGTTGTGCGGTGGTGCGTGTGGAGAAAGAAATCTGGGGATGGTCTGTTCAAAGTTGGAGAAAAGTTCCTTCGCGGCATTGGTCTGCGGGGGAATTCACCCAGTCACGAGGGGAATATACTGGGGGCGGGGATTATGTGTGGTGGCGGGGAGATGAGTCGTGAAAGGGAATGCCGACATGCGAGATCCGACCCGAGGGAAGGAAGCGACTGGATGAGACGGGGCAGTTAGTTAACAGCCGATAACCAGCCATGGGGAATTGACTTAGTCAGGGACTCGGCGGTCAAATGACTTACCTGACAAGGTCCAAAGCCGAGGAAGAGTGGATGGATGAGCTGGGTTTATTCCAAGCTCAAGGAATAATTTATTTGCAACTCACGTGGATTTATCCACTGCCAAGAACTGAAGTTTTGTCAACATGAGTTGCTGCCTTGTTATTGCCATTATTGTTGTTACCTATGCCGATGCGCAACTCGCCCCTGGCACTAAAGTAAGCTGGGTTATAACAGCGAACGTTGCAAAGCGACTAGAAATGGAAACGTAATGTCCACGGTCCTCAGCCAACTACATCGACCTATGAGGCCCATACTGCAAAAGGTTGGTTCCGTCCAGTCTATGTTTTGGTTCGCTAGAGGTGCCCGAAGAGGCAATTCCTCGACTTACACGGGGGACTGCAGTCACTCCATCATCACTCACTGCATTACTCACTTGGTCATTTTTTACCGCTGCCTTGACCGCTCATAACACCTGAGATCCAGCTCATCTCGGTTCAAACACCTCAATCGCCAAGAGTCAATACTTACATACCTGCACATAGTCTATTCCACATCTCAAGCCCATCCATCTAATACCAGCAATCACTCATCCCTCAGCTCAAACACCTTGGTCATCTAAGAAGCCAATGCTCATATTACCTGCACATGGTCTATTCCACACATCGTCCAAGAAGCCAAGGCTCACGTTGTCCGCACATGGTCTATCCTCATATACCCAAGAAGCCAAGGCTTGCATTGCCTGTACATGGTCTATCCCACATCTCCCATCACACATCACAATCCCATCTAACACCTCCCATCACATACAAACCCCCCCTCAACCTCACCCAACGGCTCCACCACTCCCAAAATCCAATCCTGCCTCCCCCCATCCTCAAACCTAGGATACGGCCTCCGACAATGACAACTCCCCAAATCATACCCCCTCAACTTTCCCACCACCCACTTCGTCCCGTTAATCCCCCCCTTCCCGAACCCCCACTCCATCTTAGCCAGCTCCAGCTGCGCCGCCGCCGCCTCCTCCGTCCTCCCCGCCCTGAACAAGTCGTAGATGCGCATGCACGCCTTGGGATACAAGTTGGCCACCCCCGTAATCACCCCCGTGCCGCCCACGCTCATCGCGGGGACCAACCAGTCGCTCTGTCCGGCCAGCGCGGAAAAGTCCTCGGGTTTGAAGCGCGCCGCCACGCGGGCCACCTTGGCGATGCCGCCGCAGGTGAGCTTCACGGCGACGATGTTGGGGTGCTTGCCCAGGCGGTCGAGCATGTCCGAGTCGACGTCGAGGCCGGCCGCCACGCCGGGGAAGTTGTAGATGACGATGGGGAGGGGGCTCGCGTCGGCGAGGTCTTCGAAGAATGCCACGATGGCGTCGGGCGTCATGGCGAAGTGGAAGTAGCTGGGGACGAGCACCAGAACGAAGTCGGCGCCCGATTCCTTGGCCAGCTGCGTCTCGGCCACGACGTCGCGCGTCGAGTGGCCCGATGTGCCGAGCGTGATGGTCACGTCGGGACGACCGACTTGGGCTGCGATTTCGCGCGTCGTTTGTAAGAGTTGTCGCTTCTCATCTGCAGAGAGCGTGACGGCTTCTCCATTGGTTCCGGCAATGACAACTGCGCATACCCATTAGCATCTCCGCGTCTTCAATTGAGACCAGTCATGTTTACTCACTTCCATCCAGCCCAGAGCTAATCAAAAACTCAATGTGCTGCTTCTGAAGATCCCAGTCAATCTCCTGGGTGGCGTCGTCGCGGAACCAAGTCAACGACGGGACGTGGATTCCTGGAGGAAAAGGCTTGCTCTTGACCATTGAGCCCATTGTGTGTGATTTCTTGCGTAGATACTGAACAAATCAGAGTGTGAAAGTTTGTAAGACGGATGGAATCGAGCGGGAACAATGGCCAAGATATTCCCCTCGGGCTTCTTGTTGACCCCGCGGTTGACTCCATCAGCAACTCCATTCATGCAAGTCAACCCACCGAGTCGACAAGTTCCGATCGGCACGAAGAGCGTGTGGGGCGTCGAGCCGACGCGATATACTGTACAGGTTGTATGTACTGTACCTGGACATTACTGTAGCCACATCCCAGGTTAGTTGTCAACTCATTCTTAGTCAAACAATGGCAAAGCACGAGTTGAACACCACATGCATCACGGCCCGAATGTCCATCCTCGCCTTGGCCGCCTCCTGCCTCGCCTGCACCTCCTCCAACACCTGCGCCGTGATGCGAGCGTTTCCCGCCACCTTTTCCATGCGCAAGATCTGCGCCCGAATCCACGCCTGCTCGCCCGCGTCCTGCTCCTCGACGCCCAGCATCAGCAGCGGCCAGAGCATGTTGACCGGCAGCGTGTCCTCGGGCTCCAGGTCCGCCACGATCTGCCGACCCAGCCTGCGGATCTGGTCCATGGCGTCGACGGCTTCCCGCGTCAGGGGGAGGTGCTTGAAGGCCACGCGGTGCAGGTGGATCTTGGACGCCGCGTAGTTGGCCAGGTAGGTCCGGAACGCACGCGTGATGACAAAGGCGAGGTGCTTCGAGACGTGCGGTTCCGTCAGCTTGCCCGCCACGGCATAGTCCATCAGGGGCGGTCTCTGGTCGTACAAGGTGCGTAGGTCGGCTGCTATGGAGGCGCCAATGTTCATGACGTCGATCTCGTCCTCGACGGTGCCTCGAGACCGATGCCACGGGTCAATCTTGGATATGCGCCCCATGAAGCTCTGCACCTTTTGGTAAAAGACCACCCCCGGCTGGTACAACACTTGGAAGAGCACGTCTTCAATGTCCCCCTCAGCCTCTTGTTTCGACCCTTCGTCCTCTCCGTCGAGGCTCGCGGGGGATGCTTCCACGAGCATGTCCTCGTCGTCTTTAGTCAAGAACAGGCCATCGCCGCCCGCGGACACCGCCCGACCATCTAATAGGCGAATCCATAACAGAAGCTGCTTCTCGATGCCGGTGAGACTGTTTTTGTTGCTCCCCTGGAACAAGAGATAGGCGCGTTTGAGATTGGTGTGTGCCGCATCCAGCCGGCTCTCGAGTATGTCGATGTAGCTGACGAAGAAGAGAGCAGCGAGGAGATACTCTCTAGCCGGACTGTGTTCCACCATGGACTGGCCATCGTGACTCGCCACCTCGGCGACAGCTCTTTCGTAGTAATTATGTTCGCCCACAGGCACGGCCCAGGTCCCATCCTGCCGGCAGAGTAAGAGATTCGAAAAGGCGAGTATGGCGTAGCGCACCACGGGCGACGCGTTTGCCATTTCCACCACGGCCTGGCGCATCGAGATCCATTTCTTCTGGCTCTCAATCTCCGAGATGATGGGCGGGTTGACCGAGTTGACAAAGAAATCCATCAACTTCTCGCTGCCCGGCGGCAACGGCAACTTGTCCTGCCCGTCGCTGCTCGGGAGCGACGAGGCCGGGAACGGGTTGGCAAAGGGTGATCTATCCGGGAACGTGACTTGCGCATGAGCAGCCTACTCAAGTCAGCCGCCGCCGCATCTCCATCAAACCGCAACCACATCTACCAAATCCAACTACTCACCAACATATGCGACTCGAGCCCCTGGTTCACATCCGGGCTCACCTGCTGCCAAAACGAGTCCCCGGAATCATTCCACATGAAGCTCGCGTAGTCAAACACCTCATCAACAGCGTGCGCGGGCTGAAACACCGAGTTCCCCGGCGACGGCTCCGTGGCCGGCGACGCGTTCCGGTCCTCCTCGGCCGCCGGGCCGCTCAAGTCGCCGGCGGGTTGCTGGCGCCGCTGGGCCGAGGAGCGCACCTGCGGACGCCACTTGCACTCCATGTTGAGGCGCTCGCAGTGGGAGCACCGCGGCCGCTGCTCGTCGCACTTGACCTTTCGACGCCTAGAAGTGTTTCCGGTCAGGGGGCGCGTCGTAGGGGATGGAGGTGAACGGGTTCGTACTTGCACGTGAGACAGCCCTCTCTCGAGCGTATGTACCTCCTCCCGGCGGCCGTCGCGCGGGGAGTGAGTGCGGCGACGGGCTCTTGCGGCGGCATGATTCCGTTGACGGAAGTTCTGGCGGCTCTTGGGACGAGAGGCCGTTGGCCGTTGGTGTTTGTGTTTGTGTTGGTCGTTGCCATGGGCGTGTCCCGATGCCGGGAGGACATATTCAGGCGGTTCGTTTACGCGTGTATATCCCTGTTTATGTGGGCGATGCGCATGCGAATGACGCCTCCTTTGCGATCAGTCGGTCAATGAAGACGGAAAGAAGTCAGCAAACGCGAGCAGGGATATTTCTACTCGTTCGAGTCGTTGCCATCTTGTTCGAGTTAGGGTGAAGCCGCCGTTGACCTTGCCCGAGCTCTGAGCATCAGGTGACGGGATTTGCGGGGCTGAAGTTCGGACCGGCAACTTCGAGAAGGCTTCCAGTGTTGTGAGTGCAGATGAATATACCTACTTTACAATGCATTTGTTTGCAGTACGTTTTATTGCTTCTTTCTAGAAGAAGATCAATGAGGTAGGGTCATCAAAGGCAGCCAACTACACGCCGCAAGACATGGCACCCGACAGCTTGGACAGCCCGTTATTTCTGTCAATCATGCTCCAACGAGCACATCACGCGAGAAACAGAACCACAGACCCATTTCGAGCCCGTCCGCTCATCTCGATTGAGAATACGGAGCAACTCAATTGCAGCTTTATTTCCACCCCAAGTTCCCCGCAAATTGCTAATCCCCCGAGTCCTTCGCGGAGTCGCTTACCCTAGACCTGCAGTACTCATCAAACTGGCGAAGAGATGCACCCCCCAATCCAAGAAGAAACATTATCAAATCATGTAATATTTATACCCATCCATCTATACGCTCCTATGCCTCCGATGCACCCTCCTTCTCTATTTGAACCAATAATATGCAGCCTTGTATCACACCGGTACTCATGCCTCAGTCATGTGCCTCCATGTAAGACGTCCTCCTCGAATCACTGCTCGCTCCTACCACAACGCAACACCAACAACCACAAACCTCGGCCTATCTAATCTGCCCTCCCGAATCTCATTCGTGACTTCTCGTCTTGTAACTATTACATCTACGTCATCACTTCACTCATAAGTGTACCCCAACTTCGAACCCCCTCCTCCTCTCCAACCCTCACAACCCTCACAACCAACCCTAAACACCAACAAATCATCACAAAAACAACTTCACAATGCCCACCCGCGAAGTCCTCTCCCACTTCTCCTCTTCCTCCTCTCCCCACGCCACGGGCGACGGCCCCATCAACCAACACGCCGACCACGCGCCCCAGAGCCTGGTCGACAGACACAATAACCTCGCCGCCAGACCCAACAAGACGACGTCTCCCAAGGCACATCGCGCCGCCGCAGAAGAATATGTCCGTCTCACTGCTCTGTTTACCTGAAGATAATAAGCTAACACCCTAAAGGACCGGGTTAGGAGCACCGGAGCGCAATCGCCAGGCTCCCTCGCCGCCGAGATTCGAGCCCAGATCAAGCACAGAAACGAGTCCAAGGAAAAAGAGAAGAAGAAGAAGAAGGAAGCAGAGTCCAAGCGACGCCAGTAGAAGCAAACCGTCATTCATCATAACTAGCTATACCTAAAGAGTGTGTTTCCCAAGAATGTTCCAACCAGTAGTAATCCTAGATCCAGTGCAATAAAAAACTCCGTTCCTCACTTCCGCTTCCGCTGCCGCTTCTGTTGCTTGGGAGTCTTCTGCTCCTTCTTCTCCTCGTCAGCATCATTATCCATCTTTTCCTCGTCGGAGAGGATGCTGGGGATCCTAAGCTTGCAGTTTAGGTAGATGCCGCCCGGCATTTCCGGGTCGAGGTTCTCGAGGTCGACGCGCGGATTGCGGATGGGGACGCCTTTTGCGTCGCACAGGCTGAATTCGTAGTGCGCCATGAACATGACTGTTGTCATGATTACGAGGAGTTTGTCGAGCTGTCTGATGTTAGCCATTTGCTCTTTGTGAGGCGATATGAGGTTCTTACGATGGTGTTGGCCGCGACTCGGGCTGCAGAGGCGTGTTAGTCGGCTATTCATGCTGGATCAAGGACTAGTTGACGACTCACAGTATTCAGGATCAGTCTTGGGCGGTTCTCGCCAGTCGGGCTTCCCGCGCTGGTACACGCTCGGATCCCACCTCAAGTCGTTGAAGAACTCCCGGCTTGGAACTTGAGCCGTGTCAACCTGTCCGCGACAGCCGTCAGCTGAATCCAACTTTGAGTCTTCTGCAACTTGCCATGCGATAACTCCCCGAGGCAGTCTCCGCAGCCGTCTGTTCCGTCGGCAGCGGACACTCCATTTTTCTCCTCTTCTCGGTGAGCATGATGCGCGACACCCTCAGGGTATCGTTCATGGCCAGGTTGAGCGACGGGAAGTGAGTCCCCCAGTCCTTGTACGTCATGCGCCGGCACACGTCGGCCGGGTGCTCGCTCTCGTGCTCGCGGACCTTTGCGATGCCCTTGTCGACTTCTTCTTGGACGTGTTCGTACCAGGACGGGTTGCTGACGATGAAGTAGATGTTCCACGCGGCCGGGCTGCCGATTTCTTCTAGCGAGGAGACGAGGAGGGTTGTGATGGCCTGGCCATAGACGTGAGAAGGGGATATGGGCATGGCTGCTGGTGGACTTACATTGGTGATGGAGTACTTGTCCAAATGCTTCTTCATCAGCTTATGCAGCACATCCTGATCCTCCTTCCTCCTCCTCGGCCACTTCCCATCAATCCTCTGCCTCCTCTTACTCCTCTGAGCCCGCTGCCTCATAATCGTAATCATCCGATCATACGGCTCCTTGGACAACCACGACCCGTGCGCGATCCCGTCCGTCTTACCATTATACCCAGCCCAAACCCCCTCGCCCAAATGCCTCGTCCGAAACCCCTTGTGGTTCGCAATCTCGGGCGAGCACACGACGCGCAGCATCAGCTGGAAGACGAGCCGGCGGTGCATGTCGAAGGGGTCGATGATGCCGGCGTCCTTGTCGATCCAGATGAGCAGGGCGTCGTGCATGTCGCCGATGAAGGCGGGGAAGTGGCTCTCGAGCGTGTTGACCTTCATGAGCAGCTTGAGGGCGTCGTAGGCGCGCATTCCCTGCCCGAAGCGAGCTTGCTCCGACGTACGTTTCGGACGTTAGCCGGGTGTGTACTTGTAGCGGGCCTTTGTGTCGTTTTGCCCAGGGGGAGAGGGGGGGAAGGAAGGGGGTTTCTCACGCCTTATTCGAGTGAATAACGTGGTTGGTCTTCTTCTTCTGGTCGGTCTTTGGTGACGAGTTTTGCCCGTCGGGAGCATCGTTTGGGGGTTGCCATGGGAGGGGAATGCTCGCAATCTTCTTCATCTTCTTTGCATGGCCGCAGCCGCACTCGGTGTATGGCGTGCCGTCCTCGTCGATTTTGACCACCTTGGGTTTCTTGCCGTCTTGGGGTTTCTTGTCTTGCGTCTTTTTGCCTTCGGGTTGTTGTTCGGGCTTCTTCTCTTGTGTCTTCTTGGCTTCGGCTCTCTGTTCGGGCTTCTGTTGAGACTTCGGTTCGACCTTCTTCCCCTCGGAGATCGTGTCGTCCATCTTCCCTTGTCGCTTCACCTCGCCAACACTCCTCTTCACCTCGTCCTTCATCCCCCTTCGAGGCAATCCCCCAGACAAACCAGCCCCGACGGGCACCGGTCGAGCGCTGACGGAAGCCATGCCGAAAAACCCGGCTTGTGCGACGAGGGGCAGGAGGAAACGCGGAGCGTCCGAGGAGGGGCAATCCAATGAGAAGACCGAGATGAACTGGTGGCGGCCTGAATGTGAGACACTCTCATTTCAGACGCCCGGGAAGCGGCAAACGAGGAGGGGTCAAACTGGCAGAGTCCAGAGTGAAAGAGAGTGGGAGACAAGGAAGGGAAAAGGAGGAATGGAGGAATGCAAACTGAGCCGGGGGGAGGAGCCGTGTTACACCCTTTTATACTCGTCTCTCTCCGTCTCTTCTCTCCCTTGGGGGCCGGGGGAACACGAGCTGAATCAAAAGTCCCCGCTGCTAAACTGCGAAGGAAAAAGGCAGAGGCAGCAAACAATGGCAATGTGCAACACCAAGCCATCATCAGTGGACGCCACACCGCTGCGAGTCCATCCCTTGCATTGCATCGCCTCGCCACCTCGAGGAGTGCGGGTGGTTGCATCACCTTGCTTTTTTCTGCTCTTTTTTTCCCTCTCTTCTTCTTCCTTTTTTATCTCCCTTTATCACGAGGCGTTTTAATCCATTCAATCAACTTCCACAGGCATGCCAAGAACGCAACTGCTATGCGGAAGGACTGCGATTTTGGGTGAGGAGGTGGTGATCGTGATGGATGGCTGGGCAGCAGTAGTCTCGCGTTAGGGCGCGGGACGTGAGAGGAGGGAGGAGGGGCTGAATGAATGAAATGTCTTGGATTTTGGGGGGGAAGAAGCTGGAAAGGGCGAAATGCGAACCATTTCGAGGCAAAAAAAGCAAAGGGAGGGAGGAGGTCAGGAGGAAGAGTTATGTGCTTAGTGAGGAGTATTTGTAATTTCGTCGTCATCGGGGCTGATCTGTGAATGGGACTGAATAGATAGACCCGGGGAGGATGAATCCGTGTGGTTGGGGATGTGTTTTGCATACGTAGATAACTATCCAGCTGAATATGAACTGAATAAACTAGCCTCGATGTCTCCAGCTCAAGAGTCTATCCGGGTATTGGTTCTCGATGACCAATTACTACCCATCTCCGCTCCTCATCAAAGGCTGCGTAGGTAGTCCTCGGCCTGCCTGAACACAACATGGCCACCCATCCTCCTACCGCATCATGCAGTCATCAAACCGTCCTCAAAAAGATCCCAATGCATTCCAAGTCGATTCCCGTGTACCTCAGCGCCGTCGACGCTTTGCTCTAAATTGCCCGACTCGTCGGGACCATGGTCCAAAGGTATGCCCAAGCCAACTCCAGATCCCAATCCAGGCTATCCAGAGCCGTCCTGATGCCCGAATTCGTTCTTTCTAGTTACAAATCGATCCCTCTTCCAAATCTCTCCTAGACACGAACATCCCGACTAAGCAGCCTCCCAGTCCATGGGCTCAACCATCCACTCCCACTCATCATCCGTCTGCCCACCCCCATTCATCTGCTGCTGCATACTAGGAGTCGTCGGCCTCGACGGAGTACGCGCCCTCTGCCGCTCCATCTCCCTCTCCATCTCGTCCCTCTGGACCTTCTCGGCAGCGATATCGTACCCCATGGCCAACCCTCCCCAGATGGTATCCACGATCCAACTCACGTCGTACATGCGCAGCGGCGGCGTCTCGCCCTCCTCTGCGGCCGCGCCCTTCCACCGGTTCCGCAGCGTCTTGGCCGTCATGAGCGCGTGCATAACGTCGCCCTGGCCCAGCGCCTCGTGCACCGGACACGAGTCCTCCTTGAGCGCCTGGAGCACGTTGTGGTGGTACGCGTGGTTGGACGATTGCGCGCCGCTGTACCCGCCGCGCGAGACCGTCACCCCGAAGAAGAGCAGCAGCAGCACGAGAGCCTGCTCGATCCAGACATAGAACTCGTGAAAGTCCACCTTGAAGTTGCGCTCCGCGTCGGCAGGTTGGAAGTGGCACTCCTTGGGGTTGTTGGCCCGGTGGTAGGACATCTTGAGGTCCATCGACTTCCACCGGATGCGCTGGCAGGCCTGCTCGAAGCGCTGGAAGGCCTTGGCGGGGGTGAGGCGGTTGTTAGCCGACGATGAGTTGGTGGTAGGTCTTGGTGCTGCAGGAGGAGGAGGTGGTGGTGGTGGAGGAGCAGCAGAGGTTCCCGGTTCTGAGAAGGTGCTGCGAAGGGAAGTTGTCGAGGCTGAGGCGCGAAGGTGTGACATGCGGGATCTGCCCGACGCCCACATGGAGGAGTCTAAGCCTCGAGTACCGGCCATGTTGAAGGGCGTAGAGGACGAGGTAGAGTAGTAGTCGTGTCTGTATCGCGTTGTGTTGTGATGATGGGGGGCTTAAAGTGTCCGCCTAGCCTCACTCATTCATCCCTGGAGGAAAAAGAGTGATGGAGAAGAAGAGAAAGCCGGCCCATCATAGGGCCAATATAAAAGAGAAAAGAGAAAACAGAAAATATAATAATAACAATGGATGGGGAAACTCTTCCCTGACCTATGCCTTCCCCGTTTGTCAACTCGTTTGTTGGTGGTAAGAGGCACATCCAAGTCGAAGCGAATGAAGGTTGGAGGATCGCGATGGTGGGTCTCGGGTAATGAAAAGGAGTCACGCTATTGGCTTCTGCTTGCTCAATATTGACCCCTAGATTCTGCTGAGCCCATCGCGAGATGAAACACCAACCTGAGAAAACGACTCAATGGATATTTCACTTAGGACCAAGGTAATCAAACACTACGCACAATTGGGTAGAGAGCAGACATCGCCAAAACGAACCTACGTAAACACCCGCTTTACCACAAGCTGCTTCAAGGCGCCGAAATGGTCCAGGGTAAAACGCTCATCTCCTTGAACACAACCCAAGTATCAATAATCGAAGCCTTCATACTCATTTCCATATCAACTGGTATGCAAAACTCCAAACATACAATCAAGGCAATCAATCAATCCCCTTGCACCCTCCCATCCGCCCATCTGTTGTTCTGTCCAGTCCTCCAACAAAGCCACGGTAAAAAATAAAAAACACGCTCTTCTGCCCAGGTGTATCAACAAGCAGCATTCAAATTCGCATATCCCAACTCCCCGTATCTTCATTACCGCCTTGGACGCCAGCCATCCGGATCCAGGCGTGGGTGAAAGCAACCAAAACCTCGCAAAGGCGTTGAAGCGTTTTGCATCTCATCGCCGACATTGACTCTCGTCTAGGTACCGTCGCCTCTAGCCCGTGGGACGACGTTTTTTGGAACCGTGTGACCGTAACCCTCTACGAGTCACCCTTGATCTTCTTGGTTGCCTTGGCAGTGCCAATGTGCGTGTTGTGCACCTAAGAATGTTAGCAGGCTATTCACATGCCAAGACCTCAGAGAAACATACCTTGGTAGCAAATCGAAGACTCGTCAACGTCTCCTTCAAGTGCGCCTCCAACGGCGACACCATGACGAACATCAGCGTCTTGCTGTTCCCGCCGAGGCTGTACTGTAGCAGATGCGTGAGCTTGGAGTTGCGGTATGGCACGTGGCCAGATCCTCGACCCAGCGCCTCAATCACGTCGCCCAGACAGCTCAAGCTCTTGTTGATGTTCTGCGTCTCCTTCATTCGCTCTCCTTCAGCCTGCGAGTGCTTCAATCGCTCCGAGCCGGCAAGATCTACCAGGTTCAGCGTGCCCTCGCATCTCTCGCCCGTTGCCGAGTTTTCGCCAATCAGCTTGAGGATGAAGATGCTGTGGGATCGCGAGGATCGCTCGTTGGCCTTGGTGGCTGCCACCGATCGGTTGTTCTGAGCCTCTTCCAGCATCGTCTCCACGCTGGTTGGGCTGTCGAGTCTCACTGTCTTGCAGTTCATAATCGTCGTCTGCTTGCGGCCCTCGTCGTGACGAATCTCGAGCTTCCTAGCGCGACCCTCCCGCTCGTTGGGCGTGAGCAAGTCATTGAGCTCCTCGTTGTACACCTCGACGAAGCAACCCTCCATGGTATACGTCCATGACTTCTCTTTGAGCTTGGTAATGGTGTCGTAAATCATGTGCGTGGCCCTCGGGATCATGCCGTCTTGCGAAGACATGGTGTAAGTCTTTCCTGAACCAGTTTGGCCGTAACAGAAGATGCACACGTTGTAGCCGTCGAGCGCGCTCTGCACCATCTGGGAAATCTCGCCAAACACCTCGTGGTTCTGAGTCCCAGGGATAAAGACACGATCAAACTCGAAGGGGTAGTTCTTTCGCGTCACGTTGCCCAGGCTGCTCCTCTCCACGGGCCCGGCAAGCACAATTTCGGACGAAGTCTTGTCGTCGGGGAAAGCCATCCGGGCCTGCTCGCCCTCGCCGTTATCGAGAGGTGGTCGCACTCGGCACATGACACGGATGTTGCCCTTGAGCTCTTGGTACTTGTTGAACAGGACTCGTCGTTCCGTCTCCTCCTTGATGAGCTTCTCCTGGGCAGATTCGGCAGCTCGAAGAGCTTCCTGCAGCCTGGCCTCCATGTTGGAGAAGGAGTCCGACTGGGCCTTACTGTCCGACTCTAGAAATTCGACGTGCGACTTGAGCGAGTTGATCTTGGCCTCGAGCGTCGTGTTTGATGCGGACAGCTCGGCAATGTTGGTCTGAAGGCTGCCTTTGAGGTGTCGTTCCCTCTCGAGATCTCCCCGGAGACCTTCCGCTTCTGACTTGACTTCGTGCAGCTCGCGGTCCTTTCGCTGGAGAGCCATGCTCATGTCCTGGTGTTCGTTGCCCATTCGGTTTCGCAGCTCCTGGATTTCTCGCTCCTTCCTTTGTCGCTCGTCCTCCAGCTGCTGATGGAATTGTCGGGTGAGGCCCTCGACCTGCTGCTCGTGTTGCCTCGTCTCCTGCTCCTTGAGTCGATCGACTTCTCTGCTCAGCTCATCGACGGCTGCTTGGTGCTGTCGAGTCAGGTCGTCTTGTGATTCTCGATGCTTTCGCTCCAGGTCATCAACCTGTCGTGTTGAATCCCACTTTTGCTTCTCCATTTCGTGTCGCATTTGCCGCATTTCTTCTCGTGCTCGATCGAGGTCGTCCTTGAGTGACTCGTTTCTCGATTCGAGGCGTTCCCTGTCGGTCTCCAATTCCTTGGCTAACAGCTTGTCAGCGACACGCATTGCAACACCCCATCAAAACTCACCTCGCATCTTGGCCAAATCAAGAGCATCATCTTGTCCCTTCTTCTCATTGAGCGTGGAGTGTACCATCTCCTTGAGCTCCTTAAACTGCGATTCCATGTCACCGACTCGGCCATCAACGTCCCATGCTATGTAAGAGGATGTCAAGTTAGAATCTTTTCTCAAATAGTACTTGCAGGGAGATGGGCTCTTGGTGGGGGATCTGTGTCGTTTAATGGGTGACAGTGACAGCGACTCTTCGAACTGGTCAAGCTTGCGCCGCAACTTTATCTCATTTGGCGGTGTCTTTGGGGGGAACGCCTAGGCCCCCTCAGATGCGGCCTTGCGAGCGGTGGTTGAAACGGGCTTGCCATTCAATTTGTCTCTGGAGGGGCGTTTGATAGTAATGTTGGATTGTTGTGAAGTGACTGAGGGTTGAGGGAACTGACGCGATTTGAGCTGGGAGATCGCTTGAGTCCCGCCGAGCGCTAAGCCTTTATCCTCGAGGCTCATTTGGCCGAACCTGGTGGTCAGAGAGGTGTCTCGAATGGACGAGGCAGCCGAGTTGGACCGTCTGGATCGGACCTTGCGGCAGTGAAGAGAATCTGAAGTAGAACTGGTCGTACCATTACTGTGCTGTGAGATGTCGAACCGATCCTCGTCTCGCTCGCGGTGGCCGTGGGCCGTCTTCGGTCGGGGAGCCTGGCTCTTGGATCGGGCATGGTTCGGTCGGGGGTTTTGTCTCGAGATCTGTGATCGATCGGATATGAGCTGTCGATTGGGGCCGATACTCTTAGCGAGGCCGCTGGCGGAGGAACTGCTCGGTAGCTGGCGAGACTGGAAGGACGTGGGTTGTTTGAGCTGGGAGAGGAGCAAGTCAGTGGGAGTCCCGGCAGTAATTGCGTGTTTAGTACAGAGGAGTGCTCGTCGACCTCGTCGACGGTGTCAAGTGTCGTTGCATGCCGCGTGCCAAAGACGAACCGGAAATGGTTCTCGTCATCCCGTTTGTGGAAGCCAATCCCCAGACGAAAGTCGTGGAGTCTCCCAAGCAGCGGTCTGACGTCGCCACTCCAGGTGTTCGTCTTCAGCAATGCGGAGGCCGAACTGATTCGCCGTAGCCGAGACGGTCTAGTCTGTTCTGCACTGATGCCAAACGATCCCATTGTGCCGTCTCTGTCCATCAATCGCCTGCGAGCAAAAAACCGAGTCGGTGCGAACATGTGTCACGAATAAAAATGAGGTCGACCACGATGGTCTCGCAGGGGAGGAAGGAACAAGCATCGAAAAGTGGACGAGCATGCGTCGGCAGATGCAGTCGAAGATGCAGGCGGCTAGATGGGTTTTTGATAGGGCAGGGCTGAAACTGAAGCCATAGAATAGTGGCCTGATGTGCGCTGGCGATGGGTCCAATGGAAACCGGAGTAAGGAAAACACTCGACACAAAACTTACCCCCGAAATTCCGGACAGAGTCTGTCCTTTGATTGTTGATCGAGTCGTCGACGGTCCGGGTGCGAGCGATGGTTTTGCTGGATATTCGAGTGCTCGGTCCATGAGTGGTTTCCGCTTGGCATCTGACTGGGAGGCTGTGGGACAAGTACCTTTGTTAGCGGCGCCATCACAACAACAATCGTTGAAGCAGCAAGAAAATGAATATTCGTACCGGGTTGAGGAATCTCGCGCTTGAGGTTCTTCAGGGCCATCGGGGCAGGCATAGAAGACTGGCCGCGGGCGTTGTGTTGCGAGTCGCTCCATTCCGTGAGACCCCCCCCTATCTGTGTCGACGACGGCGCGGGCAGCCGGCTCATCTTGGAAGCTCGGAATGCCTTGAAGAAACAGTCAGTAGGCGAGGTAAACAGCGACGGCGACGACGTCGAGACGAACCTGGTTCTCAGTAGCGGCGTCCATGGCGACGGGATTGCGATGGCGGGCGCGTAGCAATAACACGGGGACAACAATGACGGGAAGAATAAGGAACAGCGCAGCTCCGCCTCGACGAACCGCAGTGGGAGTAGGCGACGTTGTGAAGGTCGAAGCAATGTCGTTCTCTCGTCTCTGGGACACGGGACAACGACCTGGCCTGCAGGCTATTATTTTCGTCCTTGGTTGGCTGAACTGCTAGCCCGAAACAGTCCGACCTGGGCGAGCTCGACGACTTAGATTGGCGATGCACGCCGTTTGTTTATCGAGTGGATTCGCAGCGTTGCTGGGGCAATGATGTGGTGATGTGGCTGATGGTCCGAGCTGTGGCTGGTGCGTAGACTGAGTCAGCTCAAGGCCCGGTCTCATTACATAAGCAAAACCACCATCGCCAATGCGAATCGAAACGTGGGGCGGCCTTGTTGGGCTGTCGCAAGTCGCATGCCACGCCCACAACTCTGGCATCTTCACATGTCATCGCGATACTCAACCACCCGAGTCATGATATGATCCTCGACAGCGCGAAACCTCCCTCTGGCCTCTCCAATCTCCTATCCCGCACCAGCTGAGGCAATCTCTGGACTCCCGCTCCTCCAGCCGACACTTCCGCCGCGCTCTCCATGTCTCGATAGCTATAAGCTGACAGCTCGAGCTCCTCTCACACATTTCTTCTTTGTTTCTCCAACCAACTTCCACTGAGACACTCAAAATGGAGAAATTCAGCCAGTTCCGTGACAGAGGTGATACATTTCTTCGATATTTAATTCCTGCAAAGCTCTAACTTGGATTTCCCGCAGCCACGGGCATTGCGCCTTTCCTCCCCATCGCAACGCCACTTTCCGCCATCTCGACCCTCACACACGGCCTCATCTTCCTCTTCCGACTGCCCTTTTTCCTCACCTACATCCTGGGATACTTCCTCTTCTTCCACTGGCTCCCGCTGCCCGTCATATTTCGAAAAGTCGCCCTATGGGGGATGATGGCGATCCCGGGCATATGGTGGGTTGACCTCCAGCTCGACGGTGTCAAGCGCGGCACTCTCGCCGACCAACCCCGCGAGCGATTCCCTCACCCCGGCTCCGTCATCGCCGCCAACTTTACGAGTCCCATCGATGCCATTTACCTGGCCGCCATCTTCGACCCCATCTTCACCGTTTCGTACCCCGACACCCGCAAAGTCCAGCGCATCGGCCTTTTGGGCGCTGCCATGATGGCCCTATGGCCCGTCCAAGCCGCCCCTCCACCAGGCGCGAAGTTGGTTGAGGTCAAGGACTTGTTGGACGAATACCCAGGCCGCATCATCGCCGTCTTCCCCGAATGCGGCACCACCAACGGCAAGGCCATCCTGCCCTTCAGCCCCAGCGTTCTCCAATCCCCGCCCGACGTCCACATCTTCCCCGTCAGTCTCCGATATACCCCTCCCGACGTTACAACCCCCGTCCCCGGCCGGTGGCTCAGCTTTATCTGGAAGCTTCTCTCCCGACCCACGACTTGCATTCGGGTCCGCATCGCGCAGGGCCAGATGAACTCGGCCGCTGCGCAAACCAACGGCATCTCGACGAGCGGCCCCTCGGAGCTGAGATACCGCAACGATACCGGCGCTTCTGTCTCTGGCGACGAGCAGAGGGTTCTGGACCGGATAGGCGAAGACCTCGCCCGGCTCGGCCGAGTCAAGAGAGTCGGCCTCACAATGAAGGATAAATCCGCCTTTGTGGACGCATTGCACGGGAAGAAGCTATGATATTGGTGCCTCAGTGAATATATACGAAAATATTTTGCTTATTTTGCGACGGTCGGTTAGTTTGTGCTGAAGGTGGATGGGAGAAGCCGTCATTTAGTCAGACGACGAAGAGCTGTTGAGAAGCTTGAGTAGTTTGCACGTTGTTCAAATATATATTGTGGTTGCTTGGTCGTCGGCGTGTGTGTTTTCCGGCTGGGATGAGCACTTCTGCTTCAGACACTCGACTTACACCAAAGCACGTATACCCAAAAAGATAAATATATTCAAATCGCCTTTTCCGAACCCGGGGTAAATACGAGAAAATTTTACAAATAGTCAAAGAAATGGACCTGATGCCTATAGAGCACCGTCCGTCACACAGCCGTTGCTGGCGTCGCTCACGAGCAGGGAGTACTTGTGCAGCGTACCCTTGGAGTAACGGGGAGTGGGAGCCTTCCAGGCCTTTCGGCGACGCTCCATCTCCTCCTCGGGAACAACGAGGTCAATCACACGCTGCTCGGCATCAATGACGATGTGGTCACCGTCCTCGACGAGGGCAATGGGACCACCCTCCATGGCTTCAGGCACAATGTGGCCAATGATGAAGCCGTGAGAACCGCCAGAGTATCGACCATCAGTAAGAAGAGCAACGTCCTTGCCAAGACCAGCACCCATGATGGCGGATGAAGGCTTCAGCATTTCGGGCATACCGGGGCCACCCTTGGGACCATCGTACCGGATGATGACGACAGACTTTTCGCCCTTCTTAATCTCGCCGGCCTCTAGACTGGCAATCATCTCAGGTTCCGAGTTGTACACACGAGCCTTGCCTTCGAAGCGCAGACCCTCCTTGCCAGTGATCTTGCCGACACAGCCGCCAGGGGCCAAACTTCCGTACATGATCTGGATGTGCCCCGTGGGCTTGATGGGGTTGCTCAGAGGTCGAATGATTTGCTGGTCCGACGGGAAGTCGGGGGCGTTCTCGACGTTCTGCTTCAGAGTCTTGCCGGTCACGGTGATGCCAGACCCATCGATCAGACCCTCCTTGAGAAGGAACTTGAGCACGGCGGGCGTACCACCAATCTTCTGGATATCGGCCATGACCCACTTGCCGGAGGGCTTCAGGTCAGCAAGGAAAGGAACACGATCCGAGACCTTCTGGAAGTCCTCCAGATCGAGCTTGATACCAACAGAGTGGGCAATGGCGATAAGGTGAAGGACGGCGTTGGTGCTGCCACCAAGAATAGTGGTAATGATCATGGCGTTCTCAAAAGCCTGGCGAGTCAGAATGTCTCGCGGGCGAATGTCTTCCTTGAGCAGGTTCCTCATGGCCTCACCGACGCTCTCGCATTCGGCAAGCTTGGAGGCATCAGCGGCAGGCGCACTGCTGCTACCAGGAAGAGTCAGGCCCATGGTTTCAATGGCAGTGGCCATGGTGTTGGCAGTGTACATGCCACCGCAAGCACCCTGACCGGGGCAAGCATGTCGGATAATGTCGTAGCGCTCCTCTTCGGTGATTTCGCCGCTGATGTACTGACCATAGGCCTGGAAAGCAGACACAATGTCAATGGACTCGCCAGCCTTGGAGCAACCGGGCTGGATAGTACCACCGTAGACCATGATGCTGGGTCGGTTCACACGGCCCATGGCAATGGCAACACCAGGCATGTTCTTGTCACAGCCAGGCAAGCTAATGTTCCCATCGTACCACTGACCATTCATGACAGTCTCGATGCTGTCGGCGATGACCTCTCTACTCTGGAGAGAGTATCGCATACCGGTGGTACCCATGGAGATACCGTCGCTGACACCAATAGTGTTGAAGCGGTACGGGATGAGACCAGCCTTGGCGACAGAGTCCCTGACAACCTTGGAGAGGTCCATCAAGTGCATGTTGCAGGGGTTGCCCTCGTACCAGACGGACGAAATACCGACCTGAGCCTTGTTCATGTCGGCATCGTCGAGACCGGTGGCGTAGAGCATGGCCTGGGAGGCACCCTGAGACTTGGGCTGGGTGATGTTGGCCGAGACCTTGTTAAGCTGCTTCTGTTCGGCGGCGCGGACAGCTGAGGTGGAGAGGAGACGGCGACTGCAGAAGCTGGAGTTAGCCATGGATAGACCTTGCAAATGATATGTTGGAATCTCTAGTTCGTGGAGAGAGCAGAGGACATACGCATTGCTTCTGGGAGCAGAGAAAGCTCCCAAAGCTCTCGACTTGAGGAGCGAGCGGGACAGCATTGTGACGGTGAGGGCGAGGTGTGGTGGGCGACAATGACGACAGGGATGGGACGAGCAGTAGGGAATGATGCCAATCAAAGCCAATTGAAGCTTGGAAAGGGATCTGAGTTGATGGAAAACAGGCGACTCGTGGCCAAGCCCCGGAGGTCAACTTGAGTATATGTGATGACTCTTTTTTCGAGTTGTGAAAGTGTCTGCGTTTCCGAGCTGCGATGTCGGTGTCGACTGGAGACCAAAATTTCCAGCATTCTTGCGTTCCCTGTGACCTTCCCTGTGATCTAGGTTGCTCCTCCCCGCTTCGAGCTCCCCGCATGACAATCGAATGCCCTTGATTGGTTGGATTGAGCTGGGTGAGCCCACTTTGCCCACCGAACCGTTGGCCGGAAATAACGGAGAGAAGAAACACCAGAGAAATATTCGAGATATTATTTTGGTGCGCCAATGGAGCTACCACTTGTACTACGCCTGAGTCGAGGTAAGGCATCCCAGTAGTGATGGGGCGATGAGAATTGGAAAATTGTCTTCAACTTCATTTCTGATATTAGGTGAAGTATTGTCGCATTTCCATATACGCCTTCGTCAGTTGAATGCAGGTATTGGGGACTGATGAGATCTGAGGTCATCACAACAGGTCGTCTCATTTCTTTAAGGAACCTCACTACAATAAAAACAATATCCGATGTATTCAAACCGCCGCTTTCATTATCCCTCAGCATCTTTCAAATCATCGAACTTTTCCACGTTCTCCCTATCGCAATTGCCCAATATTCACAGCATTTGGGCCTTTCTGGGGGAAGGAGGCATTGAAGGTGTGCGGGAAGGAGCAAAGTGGGTGTGCCTTGTAACGAACCTGGAGGGTCCCGAGCCACTTTGATCCTGCCCGTCAAGCATCGGGCAATTTACCTGTTTTTCTGGTCTTCCGTTTGTCTCGGTCCTATGACATTATTTTGCACTTCTGCCTAGGTCCACGATAACTCGCTCGACACTTACGGATTTGTGGCTGCTTACTTGGAGGGCCAGAACCCCCCCCGAATGCACGTACCACGACTCCTTGTCCATGTGGCGCTGGCCACTATGGAGTATTATGCAGTTGAGGCTGGCCAGCTGAAGATATGATGACGGGTGCTTTCAGCTGAGGTTGTCGATCAGTTCCGTCCAACTTCTTCCTCTTCGTCGAACACTTCTTGCACACGAATTCTTCCCAGATGTCACCGCGCGCCTGAACCAAACATACCTACGATGCCACGAAACACGACATGGAATGTTGTTGACCCAACGGAGTCCCACGAGATAACGGAGGACAGAGAGAACTGGAGAGATGGGGAGTCTGACAATTCACGTAAGAGACTGCAACTACGCCCACAAATAGAGCACATGCGAATAGATACTTACACCTAACTACTGAACAGAAGCCGAATCTGGCGAAGAACCTGGCGACGAACCTGGCGATGAAATTGGCGACGAAAACCGATCCGTATCCAGCACCCCTGGCTCCGAGAGGACAATTGTCAGTCTCGAGTCTCGAGTCAACTATTTTCGAAGAGATGAGACTACTGATAGAGCCGATCTCGCTATGGCTCTACTGCGGCTGGGCATCGCGCTTGTAGAGAATCATTACCCCGGTGATGCCAGAGAGAGGCTTTCTGAAGCCCGCGAGGTCATGGTCGAAGTCTGGGGTTGGACAGCAGTCGAAACACAGACTTGTGTGAAAGAATTGTCTCGGGTTCTCATAATGAATGGGGGTTTATTGGATGCCAAGGAGCTCTACGCCAACGCGCTCGAGGGTGTTCGCCGCGCCCGAGGAAGACACCACCCCTGGACCCTCGAATTGCAAAACAACCTCGCCTGTCTCCATGTGGAATCGAAAGAGTGGAATAGGGCTGATGCGTTGTTCTATGGATCGTACGAAGGGAAGCAAATTGTTTTTGGTAACGAACATCCCACCACGCTGAGAGCCAGATGGAATGTCACCCTTGCGTCCCTTCTTCGTCAAACAGAGTCCGGCCAACCACTCAGTGTTCCAGACATCTCCGAGCTTATAGAGATCCAGGAGGATCTACGAGCGAACTGTCAGGACGGCAGTGAAGAGGGCAAGAATGCGGCAAGACAACTGGTCTCTCTCTACTTACAAATTGGGGAGCAAGAGAAAGCGGATCAGATCCGCCACGAGCAAGACATTGATGGTGAGTAATTCGTGAGCTTCAACTTTCCATAAGCTAATATTTAGAAATAGAACCACAGAGAGAAGAGCTCGGTCGTGAATGTCGCCCATACCCGGATAGTTTCATCCCTCCCCTTGATGCGGGACAATACGATGATTCTGAGCACACGAACGATGACTAGCAATGGCAGAAAATGATTGCCTATCTTCTACGCAGTATCCTACTCCTGCCTTTTCTCGTCAGGCTGCTCCTCTGGGTGCACAGCGCTATCCCTAGGTGGACCAAGATCATGAATCTCAAATCCACATCAACAGGAGACGAGGCAGATGACAATCTGTGGTCGGACCGACTGATTGAAGGCTTCACAAGATACACAGATCCAAAAATACTCCTTGGGCACGCTGCCGCAATGGGTCATGGGAACGTGTTCAAGTTACTCCTCGGCAGTTGGCCTAGCATCGAGGAGTGTGACCCGAAACAGCGCGGAGCCCTCTTCTTTGCTCTCCATCGAGGCATCGAGGCTCGCAACAGTCAAACCATCCAGCAACTCATTGACACCAAAGTCGATCTCAACCACTCACCAGAGTCACCAGCGACCGCTCATCATACTCCATTGCACACTGCCGCTAAATTGGGGTCCAATGATGCAGTTCGCAGGTTGCTCAAGGCAGGTAGTGACATCTACGCCATAGATCCCAAGCACAATACTCCTCTTGATCTGGCCTTGAGGGGGAATCATGAAGAAGTCACCCGACTGATCATGATACACGGAGGTGCCGCTATCGCGAGCTGCAAACAGCTTCCCAAGTCTATCCCTCCTCCGCTCCAAGACGAGCCTCTAGACGACTCCATTAAGGGTGACGAGAACTTATCTTACCCGGGGATGAACGCCACAATGGTCAGCTTCTGGCCGGATCCTGATGACCAGTCTGACGAACACCGGATCACTATGAAGGCAGCAGAAGCTGTGGTGTCTAATCACGATGACGTCTTGGCGGATATTCTTGGGGGCTCAGAGGGTAAGAATGGATCCTCGGGTGCAAGCTTCACATGGATTCATCTTCCTGCAAATCATGTACGAGATCCCAATGAACGAGAATACACATTACTAACTACTAACAGATGGGATGGGTAGAGGTTTGAACAAGCCACTCTCTCATCCGCTGTACTTGGCTGACAAATGATAGCTGCTCATGAAAAACATGGCCGAGATCCGACGTGACAAGGCCCACTGCCTGAAGTTTCTGGAGGATGAGTTATGGCTCGATCATTTGCATGACTCAGTCGATACGGCATTTCACGGACGTTTTATGAATCCGGTGTGCCTAAAATTACCCAAGGGTACGTGAAATAATCATTTGGCGGATTGTTCGGACGGAGTGTATTGATTACCCAGATCCCGGACCCGAGTATCACGGTCTCGTCGCTTTCGTGAGTTTTCGATCTCACCTTGCACGATACAGAACCAATGGCTAACAAACAGTTCAGATGCCCTATATCCACTGGGAATCCAGAGACCAAAAGAGCAAGTTGGACTTGGTCATCAGAGAAGCTCGTATCAAAGCAGCACGTTCAAGCCGTCTTGAGGAACGAGGTCGGGTCACCCGAGCGGTTCAAGCCTTTGTTAGGCTTTTTCGGAACCGCGAACCAAAGCCCACCGCACTTCCCACAGTCCTGATTTCCGATTCACCAGATGACGAACGCCTGTTGAGCAACTACCTCACTGATCCCAAGCAATGCATTCATTGGCGTCGATCGTTGGATCAATTCCAGTATTCTATGAAGCACGACACCGAAGTACGTGATTATGATCAGGTAATATCACGCTACTTTGAACGTGTACACCAGGACCAACCAGTGCCCATTATGATGATCGATCAGCTCTGGCTCTGGATCGTGGATGAAGGTAGGTTTCGGGCGTTGAGACAACTACTGGAAGTGGACATAGTCTAATCATATCTAGGAACGATTGTCACCTGCTTTCCTAGGCGATGGGGGAATTTCGGATCCGTGGATGAGAGTCCTGTTGGCATTGACATGACGAACGTGTTGGAGAGCATTCTTCACCACTTGCAGCACCAGACAAGGGACCCAGTACTGTCAGTTTTGAATCTCTCGGAGATCATTATTGCCAAGTGTCTTGGCTTGAACCTGGATAATAGCCAGTGGGAGGGTGAAAGAGTCCGGCATCTGGAAATCTTTCGCCATTCAATCAACAACGTGGTAAGTTGATAATTAATTGCCCGCAACACAGGTAGGCTGCTGCTAACGCGGGTCCAGGCGGATGAAGAAACAGAACGCTTCAACCAGTTTGCAGATCACAGTGCGCAGTTCAGTAGGAGCAGGCTGAGTTCGAGGGGAAGAAGGATGAAGCCAACAAAGAGCAGCATCCCTGTGGAAACGTGGAGCAAGAAGCCTTCGGCCACTTCTGACGCGGAAGAAATTTTCGACATTTCGCGGGAGATCGAGCTGATGAAAGAAGTCAAGGATATCCGGGACGAACTGAATATCTTGCGCAACCTGTTTGAACAGCAGGCCAGGGTCGTCAAATCGTTCTCGGATTCAACCCATGTCGGAACCGCGGACCGTGGGCTCAATGCCACTGTCAAGAGGCTTCTCAAGAGCACAAAGAGGATGGATAAAGATGCAAGAAGGCCGTATAGGGCAGTGAGTATCATCGATTGCCTCCAGTCTTCAAGTTGTTTCTGACTCCCCGTGTCGCATACAGCTAGAAGAGCTCCTCGACCTCAAACAGAAGCAAGCGAACATTTCAGAGGCTCGCATCGCGCGCATCTCGGGCAACACGATTACCGTCTTCACAATTGTCACGATTATATTTCTCCCTGCCTCGTTCATGGCGGCTTTCCTTGCCCTCCCGGTTGCTCAGTATCCTTTGATCAACGGCAAGATGCAACTAGGCTTTGCGGTGAAGTGGACTGGTACGCGAGACCTTGAGTTGCCCCCCTTAAAGAGAATCCCCTAATTTCATGTGCTAGTGGTTGCAACTGTCGCCTTGGGGGTTCCATTTACAATCTTCGCGATCTACGTTAACCCTATCCTTGGTATCCTCTCGCTGTTTTGGAGAGTTCTTCGAAAGCTCGGCCGCAGCATAAGATATGCCTCGACAATGGCATTCGATCTATCGATGGCCCTCACCTTGGCGATTTGGGCAGCATGTAGACACTTGAAGGTTTTCTTGGGGATACTCGTCCCGATTTTGAAGCTCTTTTTCTTACTATTCTTCTCGGCTTTGAAGCTTTCCTGGGGCCATTGGACGGTTATATATAGGTTGGTGAAAGGGCAAAGAGAAGGTACAGAGGAGTCCAACCAGGATGGCTCTTGGAGTAGGAGGCGGACTCGAGTGGGGGAATTTTTTCGAAAGAATCTCACTCGGCGGGCGTTTGACGAAGAGATTGCGAGAACGACGACTCGGACTGCAAGCCGTCACAGCGATAGTGAGCGAGGTAGGGAAAGCACTGGGCAACAGGAAGGCGTGTGGGAAGAGATGAGCGAGGTAAACCGCTGAACTCTTGGAGAAGAACTCACATCTTGGCAAAGGTCGCATTTTATCGTCTGACGTTGGCAGCTATCTATATTTTATCGAGGTAGGCGTGCTGGAAGATTCAAAGAGGTATTCAATCGTATATGTTTGGACTCTGGAGTTCTATCTATCTCCTGGCAAGTTCCGTTCCCTCCCCGGCCCTCGTCAAGGGTCATAAAGTAAATGCGGACTGGAAAGGACTCGTGAAGAGTAGCTATAGACCATGCCGATAGCTCAAAGTACCTTATACTCAACAGACTATCAATATGTACAGGTAATGATTAACCGCTCAAGAAACGTCCTCTCGCCTCAGCAAGATGCCGCCTCCAACGTCTCCAAGCAATTCTTTATCGCCTTCGTCACCCCCTGAATGTGATCAAAGGAAAACATATCAAAATGATGTCCCTCAACCTCAACAACCTCTGTAAACATATCCTCCGCATACTGATCCCATCCCAAATTCTTATCCACCCGATGTCCATCAACGGCGCTCACCCCCGTACCCTCCATCGGCACGGGCTCCTTCGCCCGCACCATGGACACCCGCGGCCGCCGCCCGGCCAAGCGTCCGTCCCAAACGGGGATATCCCACGTTGCCAACATCCGCCGCGCCTCCGTCATGGCACGCATGGTGAGGATCTGATTCTTCGTCTTTCCCTCCTCAGACGCCGTCGCGGGAGCCGTCAGTGGTCCTTCGGGTTTCTTAACGGGACACACACTATCCATCATGAGGATCCCCACGACGCGCAAGCCGCACTCGTCGGCCAGCTCCCGCGCGACTTGCAGGCTGAGCAGGCCGCCTAGGCTCCACCCGCCGAGCAGGATGTCGATGGTGCCGTCTCGGTTGCGGCGCGCGGGGAAGTCGACGTCGGCGACGGCGGTCTTGATGAGTTGGGCGTAGAGGCGGCCCATTTCGGGAAGGCCGCCGGGGAAGGTGTCTTGGGTGCGGAAGTGAGGGTTGTGGATGCCGTAGACGGGGCGGTTTAGGGGGTCTAGGCAGTGGTATGCGAAGGTGGTGCCGCCGCCGTCGTGGATGAGAAAGACAGGGAGGGCGCGGCCGCGGGTTGTGGGACGCATCCAGTCTTCGGGCTGGATGAGTTCGGGGTTGTTGTCCATGATGGTGGTGGTTGGCGGGTTGCACTGTTGTGTGTTGTGTGATGGGAGGGAGATGGAAATGTCGGGGTTTTTTTTAACGCTGGCTTGGTTCAGAATTAAATCTCCAAGGCGAGAAACTAGCGGAACATGGGCAAGGTGGCTGTGTTCAAGAACGAAGTTGAGTGAGCGAGAAGCGTTTTGAAGTTTGAACACAGAAACAGACATGGAAACGAATTATCGCCGAAGAGAACGAAGTGTTCCAGACGGGACCCACCCATTAGCAATCGGACCATCTACGGCGGCGCCTCCGAAGCTGCAACGGACGGAGCTGGACCGACCGGCGACGGAGTTGTGGAGACGCAGACGTGGTGCATCATATTCGTGGGCTGTATTCCTATGTCATCTTGATATTGTATTCGTACATTGATTGGTGTTACACGCTGTTGTGCGCCTGTGAAGTCATCTTCCGCCTCTTGTCAAATTCTCTGAGCCTTCGTTTGGCAATGCCAGCTTCCTGCTCCCCCTCTGCCAAGTATCCATGCATTCGCCAGAGCAGCAAGTGCAACTTTCGCACGCTCTCGCTCCTCCACAGCTTCACCACCACCAAGTCGTTATCCCGGAACATGACCGACGACTCGCGAAGTTCCTTGACCCCTTCCTCCCCCAGCAGCCACGTCAAGTTGTGCACCGGCATCTTCCTCCACCACCGCACGTCCTGCACGTCGAGCGTTGCAAACGCGTCCTTCTTGGCGTCGGCCCTGTCTCCGAGCCAGAGCACGCACCCTCTCTTTTCGACGTCCTTGACCTGGTCCCAGCTCTTGACCGGCTCGAGAAAGCGCCAGTCCGCCCGGCTCTTGTTCGCGCGATACAGGAGGGCGTCTATGACGGTCCGCCTCTGCCTTTTCAGGATCAAGTCGCCCATGTCTTCGCGAAAGCGGACCTTGCTGGTGTCGATTTTGACCGCGGCCATTCCGGTTCGCGTCATGTGCAACATGCTCTGTAGTCTCCGGCTGCTGTTTTGGTGCGCGGAGACTTCGAATGTGCTGTCGACTAGTTCTTTTCTGGAAAGAAGGTATGTTGTCAAAGGTGCTTGCATATGCCTCTCTCTCGCAGACGCTGCATTTGTCTTGGGTGCCTGTTCGACTGCAGGACTATTTACGTCTTCGTTCGTGGCGCTATTCTCTGGAGGCTCGGAACTCGTGACGGTTTCATTTGGCAGCCCTTGCTCGGTTGGAGGTTGCGACCCATACTGATGAATTGGAACGACGTTGTCGAAAGCTAGCGGGCCTGGCGCCACCCAATGCTGGTCGGGGTTTTCGGGATGCTGCACGATTTCTAGGTCTTGCAAAAAGTATCTCGGTATATGCGTCTTGGTGAGTTTGCAGAATCGCATCGGTGTCATGAGGGCTTGGGCTGCGTCATGTTAGACATACTCGCAACAGAAACCACGGCATATTCCTACCAAACGGGTTATTGGAGAGTTTCTTGCGGAACTGGCCAGAGATCGTGGTCGGTTGGTTCTTGGTCGCCCGTCGCCTGCTCTTGATCCAGGCCGGATCCATGAGGGGGGATATGGGGAGCGCGCCCGCGGCCGTGGCGACCGTTTTCGCGTCGGTGTCGACTCGGATAGGCGTGCCATCGACGTTGTGCCCGAGCTGGGACTCGACTTGTTCGAGGAGAGCCTCTGGGGTGAGGGTAGATTTATCGTAGGTGCTGCGCCATCTTCGGGGTTGGATCTGGACGCCGAACCCGGCCAGAGGGATCCGGCCAACGCGGACCGCCGTACATGGTTTCATCGCCAATCGCGCGGGTGCGGGCGGTTCATCGTCTTGGAATTGCTGGGTGCGAGCGCTGTAAATCGTCGTGGTGAGTTCCAGGTGCAAGTTCAATGTCGGCCTGGAAATTCTGGTGACACAAAGGGCCGCTAGCTTCCGGTGCGGATCAAAGCTCCCCCACCCTTGCCGGTCGCATCAATTGATCACGTTGGCCCTCTCAGCTCGTCACCATGGCATCGCGATCCCACGCAAACATGATACTACGACCCAGATCTCCCCTCGCCTTGCGCGCCGTGTCGAGGCAGCATGTGAGGGCATTTGGCTTCTCCAGCTCCGCGTCGCCGGCGTCGGCACCACCCTCGGCCAACATCCCCATGCCATACATTGAGGAGACGTCGGTAAGCTTCAAGAGTCTCCGCCCATGGAAATTCATCGCTGATAATGGCAGGCTGGAGGACGGAAAACATGTTAGGTTTTCCCTGGTCGGCTAGCTCTCGGTGCTAACGAATTGCAGGGGACATCTTTTCCAAGCTGCTCCAGGTAAGAATGGCAACATGACCTGTCTACATGGTCTAACGGTCCTAGGAACGCATCATTTGCCTCAATGGCGAGGTAAACGATTATATGTCCGCCTCGATTGTTTCACAGCTGCTGTGGCTCGAATCCGATACCCCCGACAAGCCCATCACCATGTACATCAACTCCCCCGGCGGTTCGATTACTGCAGGTGCGATTCCCTCGAGCGATTGACGTCGATGACGACCCGAGCTTACGTGGCCTAGGAATGGCAATCTACGACACCATGACATATATCAAATCTCCCGTATCTACGGTTTGCGTTGGCGGCGCAGCTTCCATGGCGGCTATCCTCCTTGCAGGAGGCGAGGCCGGCAAGCGATTCTCTCTCCCGCACAGCTCCATCATGATTCATCAACCGCTCGGAGGTACTCGAGGTCAGGCGTCGGACATCTTGATCTATGCAAACCAGATCCAGAAGATACGGGAACAATCCAACAAGATCATGCAGTACCACTTGAACAAGGCCAAGGGCCACGACAAGTACAATCTCGAAGAGATTAATGATTTGATGGAGCGAGACAAGTATTTGACTCCCGAAGAGGCCTTGGAGATGGGAGTCATCGACGAGATCCTTACCAAGCGATCGGACCCGACGAGCGAGCAAAAGAAAGATGGCGAAGCTGAGGCTGCAAAAAAGGGTTAGGGATCCAAGGCACCTGCAGCGCAGCGGTCGAGAGCGAAAAGAATCGAAGCACGCAAGCCAGGTGGTCCCAATTAAGCCATGGGTGTCTTATCTAGACTCGTGTACGATGAAGATGTCACGGTTGGCGCACAGGAGGCATAACCGCATCTGCCGCGAGCATAACAACAGGCACCCGGCGAAATGCTCGGGATCGAGTCAGCCCAACCTCGTCGCACCATCAGCCATGGACGAATTACGTCGCATCCTTTGTGAGCGATATAATGACTACCAGGATGGCCAGAGAATCTCACGGCAAGCTTTCGACTTTTCAAACCGAGCCCCCTTGCAACGGATGTTCCAATGCTGCTGTCAGATTGGACAAGCACAGGCGAGTGGTTCTTCCATGAATAGAGTGGACCGGCCGTGGAACCGTTCTCCAGTAGATGGCGTCTTGCGCGGTTACGAGTTTATCATGGTGTTTTGGATGAGGTAGATGTTTTCACGGGGGGTTAGATGTCTGTAGGGCACTTGTATGGCATCGAAATTCTCTTGATGACTTTGGAACAACTTCAATTGAGTCTTGAATGGTCCTCTCTTTACTTCAGGCTTCAAGTTTCTGTAACCTCTCAGGAACCAAGCACCCCTATCGGCATATCCGCATCATGAGGCTAACGGGGCTTGACGTCATGCCTCTATCCACAACAGCTCCACTCGCGATTGAAGTGCCCCGCGGTGCCCCTCCATCAAGAGCGCGAAGGAGGTGAGGAAGGGATCTACGAGTCCCTTAAATTCTTTGCTGTCCCTGAGCTTTCCGAGGAGAAGTTGGCAAGCTCTTCTTTCCGCAAATTTTCATTGTTGTCCCGTCAAGATGGAGTACGATACCAAGACGCGTATGTATTCTGAGAGCTTCGAGAGCTTAACTGACACATAACAGCTCAGTCCTACACGAGCGACACCAAGTCGTTTGCTAGCGACTCTGTCCGCAAGCGATGGCCTGTGATTCTAGTAAGAATGCCGCAAACTCTGTCGTCTCCCTTCTCACCAGCTCTAGACTCAAGCCATTGACGACGTGTACCGCTCCACCTCTGCTGCCACCGACCCCGAGGCCCAGGCCGAAGGCAAGAAGATCATCGAGCAACTCGGCAACCTCAAGTACGAGGTCGAGCACGACCGCGCTCTCACGTACGACAACCGTTCCTTCGACGAAACATCAACTAACACGGCCCAGTCCCATCCCCGACGATGGCTTCACCGAGGAGATTGCGGCCTTCAACAAGGAGGTCGAGGACCTTGGCAAGGTTGACAACAATGGCAATCCTCCTCACTGGTTTAACGTCCCCTGGCTCTTTTCGGAATGCTACATGTACAGGTAAATACCGCAGCTCGGTTTGCTCATGTGGGATGCTTACTCGGACCAGACGTATGAGCACCTTCTTCACGACGACCAAGCACTGGAAGTCATATGACATGTTTGCGCGCCAGAAGATGGACACTTTCCGATCCTCGCGCCCGGCCGTCCTCGAACTCGCCAGCAAGTACAGGGAGTTTGTCCAGCAGCTTCGCGCCGACAAGGAGGTCACGCACAACCCCGAAGCCGAGAAGCTTCTCTTCAGCGAGATGTTTGAGATTTGCCTGTGGGGAAACGCCACTGACCTGTCTCTCTTGACCAACCTCACATACGAGGATATCCAGAAGCTGCAGGGTGCCGAAGCGCGAAAGGCCGCCGAGGCCAACATTCTGGTCAACGACCTCCCCAGGGCGTACGAGGTTCTCAAGAAGGCCCAGGCCGAGGGCAAGAAGGAGCGCCGAGTCGACTTTGTTCTCGACAACGCCGGCTTCGAGCTCTACGTCGACCTCATCCTCGCTGGCTACCTGCTTTCTTCCGGACTTGCCACTCACATCGTGCTGCGACCCAAGTCGATCCCTTGGTTCGTCTCGGACGTGCTCCCCAGCGACTTTAGCGCCCTTCTGGGTGCCATTGCCAACCCCCGTGCGCTGTACGAGACGCCTTCGGACGACGAGAAGCTCGTGGGCAAGACGCCCGAGCCCCTCTCGGATGCTGCCGAGGCCGACCTCAAGTTCTTGTTCCAGGAGTGGGCGCAATTCCACGCCGAGGGCCAGATGATTCTTCGACCCAACCGATACTGGACGGCGGGCGGCAGCTACTGGCGATTGCCCAAGCAGAACCCCGAGCTGCTCGAGGAGCTCAAGCCTGCCGAGTTGGTGATTTTCAAGGGCGACCTGAACTACCGAAAGCTCACGGGCGATGTAAGTGTCTCGGCGACTGATGCAGAGTATTTGCTAACGGGTGCAGGCCTGGTGGGACCCTACCACTCCATTTACGGAGGCTCTCGGCCCCATGGGTCCCGGGTCGGGGGTCAACGTGTTGTCTCTGCGAACGTGCAAGGCCGATGTGGTAGTCGGTCTTCCGGCGGGCAAGGACGAAGAGCTCAAGGCTCTGGAGGGCGGCGGCGGCGACACGGGCGCTCGACGATGGGGATGGCACGGCAAGTGGGCCGTGGTCTGTTTGTCCGAGGGACATTAAAAAGTAATGATTTTGGGTGGACATATAGACTCGTGATAGACATTGATGCTTATAAATCGTAGACGAAGGTCTGATTGGATCAGGTACGCTTTGGTGGTGGAGTCTTTGCTGCTGCTGCTTCCTACTGGTCAGCTCGCCAATGCCCCACGTGGATTCTCCCCCTTGCAAGTTGTATGCAACACGCTTGAATACGAATTACGAATGGAAGAGATATTAAACATGTCTGGTCCTCGGACAGTATGGCGACTACGTGAACGGCCAACCTTTTATCCTTTGCGTCTGCTACAGTGACCTTCGTCATGGGCATCATCTTCTCCAAACTCCACGGCGACAACTCGATCCCGCCCGGCGCTTACACGGCGGGAGACGTCGCCTCTCTCAACAGCTCGACCATTGTGCCGTATCTCGGCCGAAACACCGGCTCATACAAGGACATCCCCATCGACAAACTCCCCCCGATCCCGTACGAATGGATCGTCTCGCCGTCGTCCGTCACGGGAACGTGTCCAACCGCGAGCCAGATCCTGACCATGTTCGCCGTCGCCGAAGCCGTCATCGTGCTTCTCACGCCGCTCGTCGCTTACAGACCGTTCATCCACTGGCTTTCCCGGGGCAGGCTCGGTCGGCGTCGGAAGGACTCCCCGCTGTGGACTTGGGCTGTTGTTTTTGCGTGCGGGCTGCTTGCTAATGCGGCCGTGGCGGCTATCGTAGGGCATACGCCCGGGTATACTCATCTTAACATGCTGCACGTGTTTGTGGTGTTTCTCGCCCGTCCGCGGTTTCATCTCGTGGTGTTGGGGGTGTTGCGAACGGTGGTGGCGGTTGCGAGGCCGCGCGAGATGGATAAGACGAGGGTGATTAGTCGGAAGCTGGATAACGGGTTGGAGTTTCCCTACACGGACGCTTACGTCGCGTCGGTTCTGTCGGAACTTCTCATGCTCGTCGTGGCAGCTATCTTCACGGGAGTTACCTGGCATCGCGTCCCCAAAGCGTCTCTCGCGCGGGACCTGCTCGACACGACGGTCCGGTTCGTCTCCAGCGCGCCCGGGATCCTCGCCGTTGTCGCCCTGGCGTTTGTCCCCGTCTACAAGCGCTACGGGGAGGCTTTCCCCGCCGAGGGGAGGCGGTATGATCTGGGGAGGAGGTGGGGGGTTTCGGTGGCGGCGGACGGGACGGCGAGGGTGGGCGTGAAGAGGAAGACCATGGGGGCGAGTCGGGCGAGGTGGATGAGGGTTGCGAATGCCGCGGCGGGAGCGGTCATGTTGGCGTTTGTGACGCTGATTCAGTGGTCGTATTGGACGGCGTTTTTGAGGATGCCGGGGGTGTTGTTTTGTCCGGGGAGGATGGTTGGCGTTGGGGGGGTTTGGGTCGTGTTTACGGTTGCAGGTATGTTGATTTGGTGTTGACTTTGAGGGTACTGAGGATGCGTTGCTGATTTGATAGGGATGATGGCTGGTGCTGCGTCGTGAGATGCTTAGGGACCTGGAGGGAGTTGTCTCCTTGATTCGACACGGACGTACAACGATGCTCCAGACGTGGACTATACTGAGAGAGCTCGTCTCGATACCTTCACCATCCGGCACAACAGGAACACAGCCGATCCTCAAGACGACCACAGTCACTCCCCCATCACCCCACAACACAACTCAGACAATCTTCCGACCTCGCTCACACCCGTGACACTCGACACGCGAACCGATGCCCGGGGAACTGAGACTCCCCAACCATCTTCTCCCGCATCTCTTCCGATCAAGCTTCTCTCTACCCGTCGTCGGGATCGTGAACGTTTGTTTCGCTTGCATCCTTGTACCGTGTACAACGCCGGCAAAAGGTATGGACCACTGTTTCTCATTCCGCGAGAGACATCGATATTCGCATATATACGGGTTTCAGTTCCATATTTCAGTTTACGTATGGATGGAGGTTCTGGAAAATTATAGTCGCACCGTTTTTTTTTATATCATGTCTACTTCGTATTTCTGCAACACAAAAAGCGAGCGAAGAATTTCAAATGTCTCATACAAAATGAAAAGGAACGTTTAGAAAAGAAGAATTATTGGGGGAACCTTGAGTGTTGCTCGCGTATCCTGAGCCACGTCCAACTTTCGTTCCCTTGAGCCCTTCCCAGTTCACTAGCCGACGAGGCCCCAACGCTTGCGGCCGTAGGACGGAGGGGGGTTGTACGGTGGCGGTGCGTAGCTAGGCGGCTGGCTGCTGGACGCGGACGTTGACGAGGAGACGTCCTCTGAGGTCTCGCTTGTTTTGCTGCTGGTTAGGAGCGTCGTGGGCTGCGAGACGGAGGGCGAAGGACCCGGGTCTGGGCTGGACGTGCTGGGGTCGGTTATGAGTGTCGAGGTTGGCCAGTCGAGGGGTGTGGTGTTGGGGATGGAAGATACGGAGTCTGAGATGGGAGTGGTGGACGAGGTGCCGAAGCTGTAGTCGGGGGGGCCGGATGTGCTGGTTGAGGGGGAGGTTTCTGAGGTGCTTGGGATAGGTGAGGATTCGATTGTCTCAGTTGGTGTGCTGGATTGGCGAGGAGGTGTTTCAGGGGATGTGCTCGGTTTGGATGGGGTGCTGGCGCTGGTGGGAGGCCATGAGGGGGATGAAGAAATGGGGGTGGTGGTTGATGGGGGAGTCGACTCGGAGTTGGTGGCTGTGGTTGAGCGGCTCCCGCTGCTCATGGCGGTTCCCAAAGAGGAGGTGTGAGTTTTGGTGCCTGTGCCGGTTCCTGTTCCAGTCATGCTGCCAGTGCCAGTGCCAGTACCAGTCATACTTCCAGTCCCAGTCCCAGTCATGCTTCCAGTACCAGTGCCAGTACCCGTACCAGTCGCGGTTCCCGAGCCAGTTCCAGTCATACTTCCAGTCCCAGTCCCAGTCCCAGTCCCAGAAGTAGCCGTCACAGTCGGTCCAGAAAACGTACTCGCCACAACAGACGAGTTCGAATAACTAAACACCCTCGTCCCCGACGACGGCGGAATAGGCGTGTTCGTAGACGGCGTTGTCTCTCCTCCTTGCGAAGGCCCCGTGGTCGAACCCGACTCGGACCCCGAAGACGAGGCCGAGCTCGAATATCCAGACGAAGATGTAGGCGTCCCAGGCGTGCCGCTCTCGCTTGTCGTGCCGGACTGGGGGGGACTTCGTCCGGAGGTTTCTCCGCTGGCCGAGGATGATCCTGTGGACGTGCCGCTGGAGTATTCGCCGGTGCTTGTGGTTTGGCCGCCGGTCATGGAGGCTCCTGGTGTGGTGCCCGAGGAGGTTTCGCCGGTGGAGGATGAGGCGCTGGTGTAGAAGCTGCCGGAGCTTGACCCGGTAGTCGAGGCCCCGGTGCCGGTTGAGCTCTCGGTGCCGGTTTGTGACCCAGTGTTGCTTGTAGACGAGCCGCCGCTGGTCTCGCTGTACGATGGCGTCCCACTGGGCAATGTCATTTCGGTCGAGGAGGAATTATAGAACCGTGTAAAGCTGCTCGTCACAGAGTACACGGAACTACTCCCCGTAGTAGGCGAGCTCTCCCCCGTCGTCGACGTGTTAGAGTAAGGCATCGAAGAGCTCCCCGGCATAGTAAATCTGCTCGTCAGAGTCGAGTGCAGAGTCACCGTGGTGTCACTCTCGCTCTGAGACCCAGTGTTAGTGACAGTCTCCCCGGTAGTACTTCCCCCCGGAGGAGTAGACACAGGAGGCCTAGTCGAGTACGTCGTGCCGTTGAGAGAGCCCGACGTGGTGGATGCGGTCTGGCTCGGGCCTGGGCGAGACATGTCTGACGATCCCGAGCTGCCCGGTCCTGGGGATGGGGGAGTCTTGGTGGCGGTGGTGTTTGTGTATGTGACGCCAGAGTATGTAGATGGCGAGGTGGTGATGCTCTTGGTCCCCGTCATGGAGGAGATGGTCTCGGTGCCCGTCACTGGGGGAGTTCCCGGTGTCTCCCCGGTAGAAGAGCTGGAACTCATGGTGGGATATGTAGAGGACCGAGGCGTAGTAGAGTTTGTAGGCGTGAGCACTGTCATGGAGCTCCCCGAGGTAGACACCGATTGGCTTCCCGTGCCCGTCGAGGACTGCGTGGGATATGAGCTGTTCCCCAGCGACGTCAAGCTCAAGGTGGGAAACGTAGTTGGGGACGAGTATCGAGTAGTGTTGCTCAGCGTAAGCCCAGTAATTGTGCTCTGCCGCGTGCCACTAGACACGCTCTCAGTCGTAACCACAGAAGAACCAGGTACAGAGGTCCCCCCCGAGGTAGTCGACCGGACCGAACGGAGCGTGGTAGTCGAATAAGACCCCGAAGTCCCCGTGTCAGTAGGCGTATGCGGCGTGTTTTGCCCTCGTGAAGAAGTGGAATAGGAAACGTTTCCGCTCCACGAACTAGTCACAAAGGTCGGCATGGTCTCCATGTCTGTAATGGAGTTGCTCCGCGACGAGGTCGGCGTGCTCGTAGTGCACCCGTAGGGACTAGTGCACGTGTAGTTGCCGCCCGAAGAATGGCTGCTGTGCAGCATGGTCGAATTCAAGTTGTGCGAGGTAATGGTGATGCGGGTGAGGGAGAAGGACGTCGTAGGTGTGCCTGTGGAAGCACCCGTGGAAGAGGTCAAGTGACCCGGAGTCGACGAGTTGGTAAAGTGCATGGTCCCGGATGATATGGACGAGCTGGGGGTGAGAACCGTCACCGAAGTGTAGGTCGAGGGGGTAGTAAGGACTGAAGAGTAGGAGCTGCCAGATGCGGTACTCTGCGGTGTTGAGCCGGTTGACGTGTGAGGCGATGTGACGGTCGACCAGCAAGTGGCTGCACATGCCGTCACCGTCACAGTCTCCGTCACGGTGAAGTTTTGGGCGCGAACGACACAGGCCCTACTACAGATCAGTACGGACTCTTGGTATAGTGATGCGGGATATGTCAAAGACTTACCCGAGCCCGAGGAGGGCCAGACGAGCAACACGGTTCACCATGTTGAAGATCAGCCGCCAAAGACGACGAACCGAAGTGAGAAAAGGGGAGAAAGGAAGGGGGGAAAGAAGATGAACGAGAGAGATGGATTCAATGTAACAAAGAAAGAAAAGAAATCAAGGCCAAAAAACGAGCGACAGGATCAGGCCAAACCTCCCTCGGGTGTCGTAGTCTCACTAACCGAAGTCCAGAGCTCGCGATGGCCGCCAGCTCA
>JAMQMW010001454.1:0-32749 GCA_024115155.1 Thelonectria blattea
CCCCCCCCCCCAGGCCCCGCGGCAGCGACGCCTACGAGTAGACGCCCCGGCCGTTATACAGCAGCTGCAAGAGGACTCCTGACTTTCCGTAGTAGAAGACACTCAGGCTGCAGGACGACGAGTCAGACGAGGGGACCCCGACGGCGGCGAGATGCGTCCGCGACGAGGGCTTCGGGGCCTTGGGGAAGAGCGCCGTCGAGTAGCCCTGGTCGTTGCCGCCGCGCACGCCGTCGGATTCGGTCTGGAAGAAGAGGGCCGAGGTGAGGAACAAGGAGGTCAATTGACAGGCGTAGGAGGCAATGGCCGTGCCGTTAGACGCAATAAATACTTCCGACGTCTAGTAGAGCCAGTCCGAGACAGTAGAGACTTTATCTATGGAGATGGTGTATCTGAAGATGACTCTAATGATGTTGTCTGGGTCTTAGTAATATAGATAGACGTATCAGGTCTACAGAGGTTAGTCAATTGCATTCGCCAGTGAGAAAGTCAAGGTATTATACCGAAGAGTTATGAAAGAAGACGTCGACTGCTAGAGCCGTGCCGGGTGGCATTGTACGGAGTATGTCTAGGTGTTATCACTTATTGCCATGGGAGTTGATGGCTTTGCAGCGACGAGGACGTCCAATGGTGAATTTCGGCTGCGTTTTTGAGTTTGTGTGGGACTTGGCATCTTTCGTGGTTCGTCTCAGAAGGACATAATGAGGCCATGTTGAGAGGTAACTGAGAGGGGCCATGATCAAATGACTTTATGTTGGGCCAACACTCCCTGCGCGGCAAATGGAGTTTATCTTGAATAAGCATACGCAGTACCGTAGGCGGAGGATGTGCGTGCCGGGCTGTAGGGGTTTGGCCGTCGGGGTCTAGGGTTGAGAGTCGTCGGAGAGTTGACAGTTTGATCCAGAGGCGGGGAATGGCCCGACTAGGTGTGGATGGGTATTAAATAGTTGGACTGCAGAATTCCCAGATATGGATGGAGATGAAGAAGTGTGTCTTTGGTTGGCCGTAGGTATTGAGCACACCTCCTCTGCGTATCGAGCACAGTAAGGTACATCGCTAAATAGGTACCTAATATAAATTAGGTCTTTACAACTAAGGGGTTTATTTTTATTTATTTTATTTCCTTTAGAATTCGAGCAACAGTCTTCATCGGCAACACGGCCGCGCGCACGTTTGACTTTTCCTCTGGCGACACTGCTGCCTTTCCCGACAACTCTGGGTAGGTCCTTCACTTACGTGTTTATATCAAGGAGTCGAACTAACACCGCTAGCCACTACATCGAAAACACGTCCGAGACGGAGGATCTCGTCTGGATCGAGGTGTACAAGTCTGACCGGGTGGCCGACATTTCCTTGACGCAGTGGCTGGCCTTGACGCCTCCCGAGATTGTGGCCCAGACTCTCAATGTGTCGATCAGCTTTGTTGAGGGGTTGCAGAAGGTGAAGCAGGTTCTGATTGCGTAGGTGATAATTACTTTTGCATTGTAAATGGGGGACTTTATGTGAGGTATTATTCTTTGATGGATCTTTGAGTCCATAGCCAAAATGGCATTCTATAGTTAATGGCAATTTGAACAACTCGACGTCAGATGTGTCTTTTCACGTGCGAATGCGTTAGTTGACATCTCTTTTATCCTATACCTATACACTCCTTCCGTCCGTAACATGTTTTATTATAACGAATTTAATTGAGGAAGTGAAGTTATTAATGAGCTGGCGAGAGCGCCGTCATGATTTCTTCCCCCTCAAGCCGCGTAGCACATCGTCATTGAATGAGTCTCTTCAACGGAGGTCGAAGTCGGGGTTTCCTAGCATCCTCATCTTCACTATCTTGACCTTCAAATGGTTTTCGTCAAGTTCTCAAGAGGTATTTGACAGCTTACCCTCAGTTCCAAGGTAACTACTTAAGATGTGAGAATGTGCCGAACTTACCATAGGTACTCGACTAACGCTTAATCCCAAGTGACTATCAGCTTAAGTCCCTTTCTTCCTTCTTATATATGTTAGCCTTAATTTCTTCAGATAATTTCGTCAATTCTAAAAGCCTTGTAAACATAATTGGGCGAAACCGAATCTTCTTTCAGTGTTCTTTAACCGTCTCTCGGGTAGCCCCAGGGCAAATCCGACAGCTACGAGATGGGATCATGGTGAATTGCCTCAATGAGACGGAGACTATTGCTGTATTAATTGATAAACATACTATTTATAAAAGATGTCATCTAAATGTTCAATCTCGACCTTGAATTAATCAAGATACCTACGTTCCTTGTTCGCTTTCGCCGACCTCGGCAGATAAGCGCCCTCTTGCGTCATTCCGACTCAAGCTCCGACTCCACCCAAGCTCTCCTCTCACACCTCTTTAGATCTCAATCCTCCCACCACCAATTCTCATCGCCACCATGCGAACGGCAACAATTGCCCTCGCCCTCGCCTCGGCGACCCTCTCCCTAGGCCTCACCCAGCAAATCCCCCTCGCAGACCCCCAATCCCCCCTCGGCAGCTCCTCCGACGCGCCCTCGTACCGTCCCGACCTCCTCAGCCTGCACAAGTCTCTCATCGAGACCTCGTCCGTCTCCGGCCACGAACACCACGTCGGCAACTTCCTCATCGACTACCTAACCCGTCTCGGCTACGAAACCCAGCGCCAACCCGTCCCCCCGAGAAACGACACCCCGGAAAACGAAGACCGCTTCAATGTCCTAGCCTTGCCCCCCGGCAGCCGTGGCCGCGACCCCAAGGTCTTGGTGACGAGCCACATCGACGTCGTCCCGCCTCACATACCCTACGGCATCGAATCCGGCCCCGTCACCTCCGAAACCCGCATCTGGGGCCGCGGCAGCGTCGACGCAAAAGGCAGCGTCGCCGCCATAATTACCGCGCTGCAGGAGCTCCTCTCCCAAGACCGAGTCGACGCCGACAAGCTCGCGCTGCTCTTCGTCGTCGGCGAAGAAGTCACCGGGGACGGCATGCGCCGCTTCAGCGACGCCGTGGCAGACAAGTCGCTCCCGTACGCCTTCGACTCGGTCATATTCGGCGAGCCGACGGAGAACAAGCTCGCGTGCGGACACAAGGGCGGACTCTTCTGCGACGTGACCGCGAGGGGCGTCCCGGGTCACAGCGGGTATCCCTGGGTGGGCAAGTCGGCCAACGAGCTGATGATCCGGGCGTTTGCCAAGATCCTGGACACCGACTTGGGCAGCAGCGAGATGTACGGAAACACGACGGTCAATGTCGGGCGGTTCGACGGGGGCGTCGCGTCGAATGTCATTCCCGAGAAGGCTGTCGTGGGAATGGCCGTGAGGGTCGCCATTGGGCCGCAGGACACGGGCGCGGATATCGTGCAGGGTAAGATCCAGGCCATCTTTGACGAGGTGGACGCGGGAGCCTTTAGCATGGACTGCACGCATGGCTACGGGTTCGTCGACTGCAACTGTGAAGTGGAAGGTAGGTACCTGGCCCTTGAAATCGCCACGCAGCAGCTGACAATGCCAGACTTCGAGACCATTGTGGCCAACTACGGCACCGACATCCCCAACTTCAAGGGCGACTACACCAGGTACCTCTACGGTCCCGGGACGATCCTGGTTGCCCACGGCGCGAACGAAAACTTGACCGTTGCTGATTTGGAGACGGCTGTGGAAGGATATCAAAAGCTAATTCTCCATGCGTTGAAACAATAAACCGCACCCCGTTAACCCCGTCCTTTTATTCTAATGTTAAATATCCTCGCTCAAACAACTGGAAAGCAGATAGATTCAGTAAACTCATGCGCTAATTACCTTGGCCCATCTCTCTGGCATGATCCGACCAAAGTCGAATTTGCCGTCGTTTCCCTTCTCCACGGCGCCCTTTTCAGTCACCACCACATCGATGAGCTTGGCGGGCGTGACATCGAAGGCGGGGTTCCAAACTCCGATCCTCTGGTCGGCCGTGGCCACACGCACCTTGGTCGACTCGTCGACGGTGCCGTCGGGCTTGATGACGGCGCCCGTCACCTGCGTGAGCTCCTCTCCCTTTCGCTCCTCAATCTTGATGCCGTCGCCCGTCTCCGTCTCGAGGTCGATGCTGGTCGTCGGCGCCGCGACGATGAACTTGATGCCGTGGTGCTTGGCGAGGACGGCCAGCTGGTAGGTGCCAATCTTATTGGCCGTGTCGCCGTTGCGGACGACTCGGTCGGCGCCGACGATGACGGCGGCAATGTTCTTCTCCTCCTTTCGGTTGCGGAAGAGAGAGGCGGCCATGGAATCAGTAATGAGAGTGCTGGGGATGTCCTCGTAGACCAATTCAAAGGCAGTCAGTCGGCTTCCTTGGTTGTAAGGCCGCGTCTCGGTGCAGAAGGCGTGCTGGAGAAGCCCCGAGGCCTGGAGGGTGCGGATAATGCCGAGCGCAGTGCCGTGGCCAGAGGTGGCCAGGGAGCCGGTGTTGCAGTGAGTGAGGACTGAGATTTGTTGGCTCTCACTGGCGCCCGTGTGAACACGGAGCCATTGAGTCCCGAAATCACCAATGGACAGGTTGGTCTGCAGATCCTTCTCGAAAATATTCTCAGCCTCGTCCAGATAAGCAGCGATGATGTCTTCCTTGCTAGCGCCAGATCCAACAGTTCGAACCCTAGCTTTGAGCTGGTTGATGGCGTTGGTGAGGTCGACGGCGGTAGGACGGCTCTCCTTGAGGTAATCGAGGGCCTCGTCGATCTGAGAGATGGCTTCCTCGCCAGTAGTGGCGGACAGGCCCTTGTTGAAAAGCTCGACAGCGAGCCCCAAGCTGGCAACAATGGCAATGGCAGGGGCACCGCGAGTGCGCATAGAGGCGATGCTCTCAAAGGCCTCCGTTCTGTTCGTGACATCATCGTAGTGGAATTCGTGGGGGAGACGAAGCTGGTCGAGGACCTCCAGCTTGCCCCGGGAGTACATGACGGCCTTGAGAGTAGACATCTTGTCGGATTTGGCGATGTAAGTTTTGAAGGAGTGAAAAGGGCAAATAAAGAATGGAAGAGCTTAATGAAAAGACTTGAAATGATCAACTGTTTCTTCGCCAGTTCCCGTGACAAATTGCTGCCCCTCCATGAATTCTGCCAACCCCGCCATCAAACCGGCACTAGAGTCGCCCCGATCTGACCAATCATCAAGCTCCACTCCTCACCGCCCGGGTGGCGGAAAAACGCGTGCTCCGATGGTTGGCGGTGAGCTCACTGCCTGAACGGGGAGGTGCGCCGCTAAGTAAGACAGGGGTCGCGAGGCGGCAAATGGAATGACAGCTCGCGAACGACACCAGTACATGCGCAACGTGGACGCATGGCCATGACAAGCGCCGCACCGAGCTGTCTGCCATGGAACAGCAATTTTCGACGTCAAAAGTGACTGGTGTGTATCCAATTCGTTTCGCCAATGTTGTCAGAAAAGAGCCTTGTTCTAACTACACCTCATCCTGTCGTAGTCGAGTACTTTGACCCTCACGATGTCTACAAGCTGCTGGCCCCGGGCCTAGTCCCTCGTCTACCTCTGCACAACCTCCATTGGCAATCGCATGCCGGACCGCTGCGATCTATCGATACCCTCCACGTCGAACTTGTTCAGGGAGACGCCGATCCCACTTCGTCTACCTCCGGCCCCTCGCTGAGGCGATCAGGCAGCACAGCTGACGATGGCTTCCAAACACAACACGTCGGTGCCCGTACCGCCTCAACCGACCAAGTCGACACTCCCACTGCCCCCTCGAGAACGTTCGGAAGCTTGCGACGACATCAAATCCCCGGCTTGCGACGCACCCCCTACCTCAAGGTCCTACTAGTGCGATGCGACGATAACGACTCGTACAAGAGCTCCGTCCGATCAGAGATTCGGGAATGGATCAAGACGAATACACCGCCGTCCGGAAGTTCCAAGAAGACCAGCAAGGAGAAGCACGATGCGTTCGAGTACCTCATCGTGCATGTGGTCATCCCGAATACCGTCGCCGCCACGCAGCCGAGGAGCAGCAACAAGTCGGAGAGCAGCGTCTCAGAAAAGGCGACTTCGCGATGGCGCGGAAGCTCGACGCCCTTGTTGGAAAAGATCAAGGCGGATTTTGGTGGCACCGGCAAGTCGACTATGGACCGCATCGCCCAGATTCGAATCGGCATCAACGATGTCCCGTACGACAATCTTCCAAGGGTCGTTCCTGCTGTCCCAACAGGTTACTCCGAGAATGAGCATGATGCCGAGAATGCGTGGCATGAGCTTGTGGGCAAAATCAAGAGCCTCATTCTGACTTCGTTTGACATGAGGGTAACCCAGTACGAGGAGGACATCAAGGAGAAGGATGGACAGCGAACTCTTCCCGGCTGGAACTTCTGCACCTTCTTCATCCTCAAAGAAGGCTTGGCGCGGGGCTTCGAAAGCGTCGGCCTCGTCGAAGACGCGCTTGTGGGATACGATGAGCTTAGCGTTGGCCTGGACTCTGTGCTCAACGAGCAAGCTGCTCAAGGATCACCCGAGAGTCACGGAGGGGCCTTGCTCAGCTTTACCGAAGACGTCAAGAAGGTGGTCGAGAAGGAGCTCGCCAAGGCATCGGGCGAGGACGAAGAGGCCGTTGACCTTCAGTCTGGTGAGGCAGCGGTTGACCACTTCGAGGAGATCCCCATCAGCACAACGAAAAAGGCTTACCGAGATATGATTCTGGCCAACAATGTCTCGGTTTTCGATTTTCGATGTTACATCTTCGGGCGGCAGATCGCCCTCCTGCTGCGCCTAGGAAATGCTTGGTCGTCGCGAGAAGAGCTCTTGGACAAGCTCAAGGAGCAGCAAGAGTCGGTTCTGCACGGCGTGGCTCCTTTGGCCCCTCCCCCAAAACATGCAGAGGAAACGGAAAACCTAACAATGCTCGCCGAGATCTGCCGAAGAACATTGCAGTTCATTCCCTCCGTATCTCAGGTTATGCGCCAAGATATCATCACTGCATTGAAGCCTACCAACGGAGACGAAGACGAGGCGCTGGATTCTCATCTAACGGAAATCATCGACAACGTTGTCGCCTCGTTTGCCTTTTCCGTTGCTCAGCAAATCCTTGCCCAGACATCGTCAAAGGCCCTACCAATCCCTCCCTCAACCCTCACTGTTCCCGACAGCCAGGAACAAAAGGCATCCATCCCAGAGCCAAAGACGATGATGCATCCCGCTCGAAGCTCGTCACTACGCATCCAAAGCAGCCCCCAACAGCCCCCACTCAGCCCTGGCGTCTTTCCGGGGCCTGGGATGCCTCGTGTCGACGACAACAGCCAGAATGCGCACTTCCTCAAAGCTGGGTTGGAAGAACTGGCTGCTAGGCGCGCCGATCTTCACATGCTTTCAAGAAGCATCCTCGACGGCCTAGGCAAGAAGCGCGGTTGGAGTGACGGGTGGAGCGAGGCACCTGTTATTGAACAGGGCAAGTCGGATTTTGAGGATGTCAGCCTTGATGAATCAGACTCTCCAGAGCCATTGCCTCCCTCGGTGGCTGGCATTCACAGCCATCTCCTTGAAACCGCTCTCGACAACTCCGACAACTTCTACCGGCTATACGAAATTCTTACCGACAAGGCCCTTCGACACTACACAGTGGCGAACCACGAACATGCCGTCCATGCGAACCTGGCTGACCTGGGCGTCTTGAAGTTTTATCTAAAGGATTACGCCACTGCCGCAAAGCATTTCGAAAAGGCAACGCCCTTCTTTGGTGTCAGCGGATGGAGCTCACTGGAGTTGTCCATGTTGGTCATGTACTTGCACTGCCTTCGTGAAACCAAGTCAAAGGACGACTACATTCGAGTCGCACTCACGCTGCTCACCAAGTCCTGTGCCGCTGAGAAGGAACGGTTAGATCTCTTGTCAAAGTCGGTATCACGAATATCCAAGCTGGATTTTCCTGATGCTTCGTCGATGAAGGGTGTTGTAGGAAACCTGTTCGATCTTGCATCCTCTCTTCCATCGCAAGTAAAGGTTCAACTGTCCAATTTCTTCACCGACATCGAGCTGGCCGACGCACCAGAGTATCACGAAAATGTGGACAAGTGCTCATTGACGATGAATTTACGGAGTTTGTTACCCGACGACATCAAGCTTGACGCAGTGTCACTCAGAGTTTCTACCATCGAGAACGGCCCCTTGAAGGAGCTCAGGTTCAGCCGACGCGAGGAAATTGTGTTCCGCCCTGGAAAGAACAGCATCAAAGTTGAATGCTCGGTAGGCCACCCTCCAAACTTTGTGATTACCGCTAACAGCATTAGACCGTTGTCCCGGGCAAGTACAGAGTTGATCACCTTGGACTCTCCTCAAGCAACCTATTTCTACATTTTGAACGCGACGCCAACCACGCTCCTCCCCCAGACACCAACATTTTCAGATTATCCGACGTCGTCATCTTCCACCGCGTGGGGGCGCTGGATGTTCAACTGCTCGCGACAAAACATACTGCTCTGGACAAGAACAATACGCTTGATTTGGTCCTGAACACAGGGTGGAACTCCCTCAAATCGTGCGAGATCCGGGTGAAGCCTGCTACTGGCGGTCTTCGGCTCTTGACGGTTGAGTCCAAAATCATTGATTCGTCATTGGAATTCTCCAAGCCTCCCGAGGCGGGCGTCTTCCATTTCAACGAGGTCGGCTCGGATACGTCAACGATGATTCGGTTCCCTTACTCCATCGAGCAAGACATGAGCGACGTGTCAGCAAAGATTGAGGTTTCGTATACCACCGAATCGGACGAGAAGTTTTACTTTGCCAAACACGTCGTGGTTCCCATTGGCCTGGCAGTCGGTGTCAATGTCCAGGACGTCTTCAAGCACAAAGCTCTCCTTTCACGCTTCAACGTGGCGAGCGCAACCTTTAGCCCGATACGGCTGTACAAGAGCGAACTGCTTCACTCTGAATTGTTCGAATCCGAGTTTGGCCTTGCGCCATCCGACACTGTCATGATATTCCCCAAACAACCGGCGACGTTGCTGTACAGGGTTAAGAGGAAACCCGGGGTGCAGAGCAAAAAGCGGTCCGCCAAGACGATGTACTTGAAGCTATATTATAGCGTATTGCAGGCCGAGATTGAAGGTCGAATCATCGCCTCTATCCTAGAAGGGCTGGAGCCGGTTGGACTGGAGCAGTTTGCCAGGTTCATCGCGGCCGCTCTCGCGAAAGAGATCAAAAAGGGGGTGCACGCACAAGATCTAGAGCGTGCGGCGTTGCTCGGCGCGGTGACGACTGTCTTCCTGGCCGATGTCGACTGGGAATTCTACTTTTCTGGTATTGGTCGAGTTCCTGCGTCTCAACTCAGAGCAGCCGAGAGCATCGCTGCTCTCATCAACGACTGGCAAAAGGCCAACCCCCGTTTGCCACTTTTGTCTTCAGAGCCGCCAGAACCAAGCACAATTCTCATTCCCGTCGAGATACCTTCCCTTTCCATTCTTCACACGGCCGACATCCAACTCGAGCAGCCGCTCCCCAGGCTGGTGGAAGCGAAGAATGGCGTGTTACCTACCTTTGCCCTCAATCAGATGCTGCCGGCCACGCTACATCTCAAATGGACACAGATTTGGGATACGGACGTGCAACAGACCGAAGACCAAGAGTTCAGCTACGAAGTGGCGGCTCCGGTCGACACATGGCTCCTGGGCGGCCGGCGCAAGGGGCATTTCGTGATTCCCCGAGAGGACGAACCTCTCTCGTCGACGCCAGAAACGGAAGCCGAGATCCCGCTGGTCCTCATTCCTCTCCGGGAAGGCTGGCTGCCGTATCCCACGATTGACATTCGCGAGGTTCGGGACGTCCGGACGGCTGGTGAGGGACAGACGTGTGAGGTGGACTGGAGGAACCTGGGCGAGACGATTCGGGTTGTGAGCGATCGAAAGGGCGTGACTGTGAGTCTGGATGCAAGTGGGCCGGGTGGCGGACCGTTGGTGTTGGAGACGGAAGGGATGGGACGAGAGAAGGGGCGGGTTGTGGCATAGATGTGGCAATGCAATGACATGTTTGTATGACTTGACAGTGGTTGATATGATACCGGTCGTTCTCTACCTTTGTGCTCGTCATGATCACTCCCCCGACACACACATGCAAAACCCTCAGCACCAAGACAAGCAACTGATTGACGACCCGCACTCACAGCAAGCAACCAACCAGCAAAATAAACCTGAACAAAAAATCAACTAAAAAAGGATCAACTGCCTGTGACAGTTGGGGAATTCACATGCCCCGTACTGGAATCGAACCAGTGATCTTCGCATTACGAGTGCGACGCCTTACCACTTGGCCAACGGGGCCGGGGTCTGTGACGCTCCTTGGTTGTTGGAAGCGGAGATTTACCGATGCGTTATAAGCGGCAGGCAGGAGCGAGCAGAGCATTAGGGCGTGAAAGCGTTGAGGTGAAAGGAGGTGAGTATTAGAGGCTGTGGCATGGTGCAGATTATGTGTGGATAGTATAGAGGTGAGTTTAGGAGGATTAAGGGAAGACGTAGATTGTGTAGAAAGGCTATTGTATCTTAGGATTTTGTTCGCTCAGGTCATGTTATTCATGAGTTGAAAGTCGGCCGGCTATGATTATCGATATTAACCTTCTCCCAAGTGAGATACGGATAGGTATTCACAGAATAGACTATATCGCCTACCACTAGGTATTCAAACCCCGATATAAACATTTTCCCATACCTTACAATAAGCCCTCACTCAGATAGATAATTCATCCCGCGATACGGACCGTACTCCTACACCCTATGTCCCCCCTCTCGTCTAATCCGTAATTACCCTAGACTTGCACCATCCCATACATCGTTTTCGTATCCTCCCCCGCCTGTTCATTCACAGACCACCATCAACACCCATTCTAGACGCGTCTATCCGTCACGGATATATCCTCCCATCACCCAAGCCCATCCAGACCCGTCCAACTTATGCGGAGTCCTCGCATCCCGTCTACTGGGCACACATCACATACCAAAACTATCCAGCATCTCATACTTAGGTATCACATCAGCAACTTCCTCCTTCTCGTCCCACCATCATTCATTCCACCCGAGACCAGCCCAAAAACGGCCGTTTATCTTTACCGTAGGTATGGTACATATCCCATCCCACATCCCGCACCCATCTCTCGTCCGCAATGAAACCACCAAAGCCCAACCCAACATCAACCCGCCCTCAACTCGGGACCGAAGAACAAGGGTTCCAGGCCCGCGCTAGAACAACCACCGAACACCCCCCTCCGGAACCCCTCCAACCCTCCTAAGCCCAATCCGCTTCAGAACCACCCCGCCGCCCTTGGCCGCCTCCCGTCCTCCCCGGGACCCAGGTCCAGAAGCCTTCTTTCTCCCTCCTCGCTTACCAGCGAATGTACCCCCCCCTCCCTTCCCTCCCTGGTGCGCCCGGCCATTGCAATCATTAAAGTTTTGTCATTCCTCCCTCGGGTCGGGGCGCCGGCCTTGGTCTCCGATTTCCTTGGGAGCTGACCTGAACTGACACTAGATTCCTTCCAAGCTCCTCTGTGCCGCCCGGCCGTGGCTGGACCACGGGGCTGGTCTCTTCCATCGGATGGCTTGGGGGTTTCCTTTCTTCAGCGAGGGCGAAAAAACGCCCAGAAAACGATCCTCTCCCAACCCATCGGGATTCTGGAATGAAGCCGAACAAAAAAGAACAACTCAAAAAACTGCTCTGGGGCTGGCTATATCCGAAAGGCAAGGGAGACCCCGAGTCGCTCACCCAACCAACACGCGAGTGACATGACTCCCTCCTCGAGCGGTGAAGGGACTCGGGACCGTGGTCTTCACCGCGGAGATATCGACAGGCGTCCCCGGTAGCCCGGACATGGTTACCACCCTTCTCCCGCTGCAAAAGACATGATTGACCTGCGCATCCCGACATCCCGGACAATGGCTGAGACATTTCAGATAGCCCCCGCGACACGTGGGACAGGCGATATCTATGACAAGAGACTTGGTTGGTCGAGGGCGTATAACCGAATGCAATCTTACCTATGCACCTTGTTGAGACAGCTTCCGGTCCAGACCCTTGCCGACTGCGAATTCTAGAAGCTCCTATGCCAACACCACCATGTCGTCGTTCCGAGACACCGCCGTGCCCAGCTATGCATCTTCAACTCTCTGCCCACTCGTTCGTTATCCAGAAAGAACTTCTCTTATTTTTACGGACCTTTACTCCACCCAAATCGAGACCATGTCGATCCAATAGGCCTGAACCCGTCTGCTTCCACCATTCTTCGGTGTGCAGGGATAATACCACAAAGATAGAAACATCTTCATCCTTGAGACAAAACCACAGAGACCTATGTGCCTCCTTATGTCGTAAGCACCAAACGCCCGCCTGTCTCTCTGCGTTTCCAATTCCAGGTAGCCACGATGCTGTAGTTGGGTGATCCGGTGTGCAAGTCCCAATATCATAAATAACAAAGCAAGCCAGGTCCTAGCTATGCCTCCCCCACGTTCGCTGATCTTGTCATGCAGGATTCTGTTTTCCGAAGTTTTCGTAATGCGTTAATTTACAGTCGAAGTGTTGATTCTAAGCCACATGAAGCCGATAAGGCTCTGCCTGTGGCTGTTGAAGAAAGGAGTTGCGCCAATAGCGCGGGTATTATGCTCTCTCGAGTCCAAAAGCGCCAATTCATGGTTTTACCGTCGAGCTTTGAAGCGCCGTCATATCGGCTGCTGGGTCATCTGGTGGGCCGGAAGCGAGGATAGAAGGGCGTGTCGAGACTGATCGGTCAATCTCCTCGGAATCGCCTGTCACTTCTTCCGTTGGCTGGAAGATGCGGTAATCTTGGAGGTGCTCATCAAATCGCCAATGTACTTTTGTAAAAACTTGTTGTTGTTGTCAAGCTTATCATGCTCCTCCTTGACCGCTTCGATGCGATTGAAGATGGTGATAAGGGAGTCTTGAAGAGCTTTCGCATGTCTAGGCACCAAGTCAGCAACAGGCGAGGATAGCCATTGAGGTTTGTGACTCACCTCCTCATCTCTTCTCGGGCGGCCTTGCCCATCTTGTCGAGGTCTTCGCTCGTCCTCCGAGGGCTCATAGCCCTGACGTCATTTGGGCTAAAGTTGGACTCGACAGGTCCAACAGCTGAGCTGTCACGGGGTACAACCATGGGACCACTGCTCTTGCGGGTGGGTAATGACGGTCGCTGAGGGATAGGTTGGTGAAGAATGGTATCGTTGTGATCTGAAGGGCTCGAGGACGCCGAGGAATCGGAGCGCGCAATGGGGTGAGGGCCGGAGCCAACGGACTGGGTTTCGCTGTCGTCGGCCATTGTGGCGGCGGGTTGGTGGGCCGTTGAGGTCGGGGGGAGAGTAGGATTATGTCGGGTATGCTGTGGGAGGGTTGAAACCGGCAACTGAGTCGTCTGAACAGATGTCGTCGACAGTTAAACGTTGGAGCGGAAAGGTTCGAGAGAGGATGCGGGAGGGGTTGGTGATGTGGCAGCCAGCATTGACGGGTCGAGCTGAGGAGGGTCGCGTGGATGGGTCGACGAGGGGATCGAAGCAATAACGTAGAAGTTATTAGGAAGCTGAAGAGGGGCGACGTGACTGAAGAAGAGTTCCACGTGGTCTCGAGGGTCTCGATCTCGTAGCGCGGCACGGCCGAGGTGATGGTTTTGGGGTCTTCGTTCAAGGGTCCACACTGAACCGCAAGCACGGGTTCGAATGGGAGTGGAATTTTGCGGTCGGAAGAAGGGTTCGCGACGGCGGAGATTCCGACAAGATGAAACTAGGCTGAATCGAATAGAAGGCGTTCGTTGTGAGAGTTGCCGAAAAGTTCAGAAGGTTGGACAACTTCGGGTGAAAGGCTAAGAAACGACAGTGTGAGTGAAATTGGTGTGATCCAAGGAGAAGTAGAGAAGGAAATGAATCAAATGAGCGTCCTCCCTCTTCTGGGCATCGGTCGTTTTTGGAGTGTGGGCGGTCAAGGAGAAGCTCGTGAGGGCCTGGGGCCGGCCTGGCTTGGTTGGGCGACCTTGGGGACCCCAATGAGGATGCGGGTTGAGGGTGGCATGGGCCTAGCGATGGGGAGGTCACACATACCTGGTCTAGCACCGTCGGGAGGTGTTTTTCGAAGTTTTGGCGGAACGGATGCCAGTTGGGCAGAGCTTCCAGGGAGGCCCCTGTTGGCAACGGAACGCAGAAAAGCTGTTGACAGTGCTGCGAAGTTGTGGAGACAAAGATGGTGGACCTGCAGCAACCAAGCGTCAGAAAATGAGAGGCCAAACAATTCCAGCATACTCCGTACATATGCACATGAGAAGGAAGAGGAAAAAAAGCAAGTAAACGAATGATCCAAGATACAATCAAGATTAGACGTTGTAGAGGAAGAGTGACGGCGAGCTGTAGATTTTCTCAAGCACATGGACGGCAAACAGGGACGAAGAAAAAGAGGTCGGTCAACTCACTGGTGCAGTGTAATTTCGATCAACACGGCGGATGCAAAGCAGAACAGAAGAGGGGAAAGGAAAAATTGCAGTGGATGGGATTCGCGATGAAGAAAAGAAGCTGCCGGGTCCCTGAAGGAAGCCTTCAAGCTCTGACAAGTGAGGTCACTGTGGAGAATATGAGGCAAGTATGAGAATAGAGGGTGGTGGCAAGAGCAACCCAAGAGATTGTTAGCCGCGGTAGGCAAGAGGCAAGGGAAGGCACCAACCACCGCCGAGAACGTCTGAAGACGTCTGACAGGAAGGTAATCTGCCGACGGCTTCGGCGGAATGGGTAACGAGTGGTGAAGCAGGACGCAGTTGGCGAGCATGGGAATGCAGTAATTAATACCGACGGATATTGGGTGCCACGAGCGGGTTGGCTACCTACCTTATGTGCGCAGGTCCTACGGATACTGTAAGTGACACCAACTAATGCGTCCAAGCAGAATTTTCTCTATCATGAAAGAATCAGGGCCTCGCATTCCTTCAAGACGAGAGCTCGGCAGTCAGTTTCCTTTGTTGGCGAGCTCGCTCATCAAGACGACGGAAGCTGGACCCTGACGGGGTGCCTGCCTGAAGGGGAAACTGACGGCCCTGATCAGTCATGTGGCAGGAGCTGCCTTCATCAGCCCCTCCCTCGGCCACTCTCCCGATACCGGTACCTGCGCAGTCATGCCGAGATTGGTATTTTTTCGCGTCAGCTCCGAGACCCAATACTTATCCGCTCACGACGATCGCTGTATCTCTGACAAGCAAAACCTCCACTGCACAAGAGCCCGCCCAGCAACCACTCTGCGAACCTATCACAGTGTCTTCTCTCGAAGAACGCTGGACCTCAGGTTGCACAACATGACACGACCTGCCCATGCCCGTCCGCACTAGCAACGTTCACGAGAGGTTTCCGTTCCAGCTGGGGATCTGGTGAGTGAGTCTGTCTCTTCGTGGAGACGGCAAAGTGCTCCATTCATCAGCTCGGAGTTTTACTGACGGAACGACTGCGAACGGGGCCGAAGCCCTCCAGCTAAGAGACAGTGAACTGACCCCATCAGCCGCACTGTCGTCTATCCTCATCCCATCTGGCGATCACAACCTTCCGCTTCTCGGCGACCTCCAGTCTCCAGACAACTCCATGTTGCAACGGCTCATAGTTGCGGTGCTATTCGTCGACGAAGCAAGCATCCTCGACGGCAGGGATATCCCCCAGACAACCGACACTTCAACGGCGACGCTTCTTCTCGTGTCGTTCGGGGGCACAGTGACGGGAGCGGGAGCAGGGAGGGCAGGCAATGCAGTGGCACAGCCTTCAAGGCTCACAGAGATGTTGGGAAGAGGAAACCTGCCAGTTGCGAGGGGACCAGCGGGAGTGACGCAATAGCAGGCCGTCAAGCCCACCACATTGGAGCCTTGGACTCGCTGGGACGGAGAGACCCCCGCCTCTGTGGGGAAAAGCACGCGCCCGTCTCTCTCGACCAGAGAGCATGCAAGCTGGGACGGGACCTACTGCGGCCGGGTCGGGGGAGGCTCCCTACAGGGACATGTTGAGCCCCGAGAATTCGGAACAGCCCTGAAATAACACGGCCCCCTGCGTCCCATGTCGGCTCCCGACCACGCTCTGGGCGTGAGAAACGGGGCTTCAGGGGCTCTTCGAAAGCGTCCACGGAGACATCCACCCCTGACATCCATCATGTCCCCCACGGAGACGCGGCAACCCACGATGGAAGTGCTTTCTGATCATCGTCATATCACCATTTCCTCATGTCTCACCAGATGCAACGGTGAGGTGGTGTTACCGTTTCTCGCCCACCGACACGAAGCCTTCCTCCCTACCCTCTCAAACGGACTTGGTTACCTTGCGGCCACCACCTATCGTTGGCTCTCGCCTTGTTTGTCGGTTGGCTTCAGCTCTTCTAGCAAACATGGTGATGGGCTAGGGATTCGATCTACCCACTAATAGCCGCGTCTTCGGAGAACCTACTCCTTTTATCAATTCTCACAACGAGAAGAAACAGTCTGTCGCTCTACCGATGCTCAACCCGGCAGCTCAGGTTGCTTCGCTTCGGGAGAAACCCAGTCTGGCCAAGATTGACATGGACGTCCGTCAAACTCTGAACCATCCAAAGCACTGCACGCGCCGGGGTCTTGTCCTGGCCGCTATTGATGGGATGGAGGCTGCGGTCGCGTCTTTGGCAGGCATGCATCTTAAGTCAGGGGTGAGGTGTCGGTGATGCATAGCACATGCAGTTTGGGTGGTATTTTGGGATTTGTTGTGCTCCGACTGACCCTTTCCACCATTCACCCTCCTCAACGCACCGTGATGGGGTTCTGATGTCATTCTTGGCTTATTAACAAGTCACCATTAACACCTGATGTCTCCTCCACCAAGGGTCCTCAGGGTCCAGTGCCAACCGCCACGGGGTTCCCAGCACGTTTGACCGTTATCACGCAAAACGCCATGACAAAACTCTTCCCCCTAACGACAAGGGATGAACTGGTGTCTCTCAACGACCTCACTGTGGCCAGCAGATGCTCGCACCGTCTCCGGGCGCCGGACGGCTGCCTTCGGCCGAACTGATGTCATGGATCGACAACGCCCTCCGCGTCGACAAGGACAAGGCCCGACCCAGGGACCAACCGCTCCAAATCTTCGCATCCGGTGCAACAGGACGACCATCCCTCGTCATTCCTCGTTTCCACTGAGAACAATGCACGGCAGATGGTGCATTGCATCCAGCACGAAAAGTGGTGCCCAGAGCACCGACTCAGTCGATAGAGGCGCTCTGCATTCTCGACGGCAATCGCCAATGTTGCCAGTCGCGTTACCTTTGTCTTGCGGCAAAGAGTCTTTCCCGACACGAGTGAAGTCATCGTGGAGTTCTCAGCCAGGCATCCGCCTTGTACAACCGGTACGACGGTAACAGTAGCCTGGCGAGACGCTGACTGTCGGAAGAGAGAGGCAAAACACCAAGTACCTTGGCTGGCAAGTGTCGGCCTATTTTCGACGTCATCAGTCGGGCTGATTTTGCGGCCTCGGTCAGCGCCTCTGTGTGCTTTCTTGGTGACATTGCCACAGGCGCTGGGCGGTTGACCTTTCTCTGACCGTCGCCAACCAGTTCGCAGGCAACACAAAATTCCGGGGTTGGATCGGGTCTCGGGAGGTTGGTTTCCATTCAACAAGTGTCTCACAATCGGCACTTGATTGCCAAATCTGAAGCTATTCTCGTCATCGACCCAGGAATCCCCGCTGATTTCTTTGTCTCGAATTCACCCCGGAGAGGGAAACCCGAGGACAACAGACAAAAGGCCCCGATTGGTGTCATTCAGAGCCCTCCCGCACTCTCAACACAAGACTGCCGCCCGCGAGCGGCTTCCTCCCTTTTGTTGATCTTCTCCTTCAGACCTGCTTTAACCATTGCGGATCATTTCTCCGCTTCCACGAGAAATCCCTCGACGGCGAGGAACCAATGAGCCAATTCTTGATGATGCCCCGCCCACACCTTACTCAAGTCCCGTGATGATGGACATCAATTTCGCGGTGGGAAGCTCACGAGAAGGAGACGGCTTAGGGCTCGGAGAGAGCAGGATCCGAACTTGGGGCTCTGCTCGGCTACTGCACCCTGGCTTGCGCCTTGGTTGCTCTCGAAAGCACAAACTGATCTACACTCGGGTAACTCATTCAGCCCAGGACTGAGGCCAGCCTTGCATTGCCAAGCACCTCGGTGTTTACAGCGAACTCAAGACCGAGCGGAGGAAAAGGCAACCATGGCTGGCCCCCTTCTCCCGTCTGCATTTCCTTCGCGCCGACGACACGTGTAAAACACCTAGTCCTGGCTATTATATAGCACGTGGCCAACGTGGACTCAGTCTCAGCGGCAGGCAAACATAGGAGGCATCCTTTTGGTTCGTATCAACCCAGCTGCCAGCTCCCAACTCCCTACCCACCAACTCAGCACGCTGAAGAGGGCACCTCTCCGTTCGAATCAATATCATGGTGGAGCGCGCCCTATGGAACAACTTGGTCGGCAGAAACATGCTCACCTTGACACAAATTCCCGACGTAGCCCAGGTAACCTCCAGCTGAGCGGAGTAATTAGCCGCGCAGGTCGAGGGACTTGTCTCTCAGCCCGCGCCTGATCGGCAGCCTGCCCAGGCTGTTTCACTATGCAGACCCGAGGGCTCGACGGTGCGCCAATCAAGATGGGTGTCGGGCGGCGTATTAGTGCCCGTGATTATTGACAAAGTTGGGCAGCTGGGAACACAAGAAGCGACCCGTGGTGTCGTTTGACGGGATGAGGAATCCTTCGCCTTGCTTGCTGTTTGGCTTTTGGGCACCTTTCACCTTGTGCCACGGTGATGATGGGCCGCCAGGCTCCTTCGGCTTACATGTTTGCTGCCAACAGGGTGGCTGAGACCAAGTGTTGCTGTCATGTCTTGGCTAGACCTTTCAGGTGACCCGGGGAACGGGGCTGAGGTTTGCCTCGAGATTCTCGCCCGGTTACACCGAGTGAACAAGGCATCCGTTGCTATTGATGAGGGGGGCGATGGACGAAAATATCTTGCCTTTTTTTTTTCATCGCCTTCTGCCTTGGTTGATGACGGAACGAAGCTTCGTTGAGTGTGTTGTACGAGATGTAGCTGTTCTTTGCGGATGACCTGGTTGTCGGAAGAGAAGGATGCTGATCATGGGAATCTGTGTTGCCTCTGCTTCTGCGTGATTCCAGATGCTGACTCTACTGTCGGGGATTCTGTACAGGCCGATGACTCCGGGAGAGATGCGATTCCATTTGGATAATGAGCATGACACAGATATCTCAATGACTTTTAAACAATCGGGAAGATGTAGGGTAAGCTACTAGCGTCCACACATCTGACAGCAGATTAGATGTATCTAAGAGGTACAAAATAACTCGAGACAGGGAGCTACAGTGGTGATAGCAATGGCAGACCGATAACATCTAGCTACGTACCATGAACCTTTGATAGGGACGCGCTACTCCGTTGACTCTTTCCTACCTGCTTCGGTTTTGAACTATTCGGCCGGCGGTGACTCCGTTGCTCGGACCGGATCTGATAAACAAACGTCCCCACACAAACCCGCACCTCCGAGATGAAGGCCGGGGTGGGCTTAAAACGATCTGGAGATGCCTAAGCTATCCGTACGTATATGTTTACCATCTCATAGGCTTGGGATATAGGAGATGGCTCACCGTAGGAAGAAATGCCCAATCGGGATCAACTGGAACGAAGCACGACTTACGACGGTTACAGCTGCTGTACGACTGCGAACCTACGATACATGCTGCCCGATCCGTGTCGAAGCTGAGTCTTGTCAAGACAAACGTGGGATAAATTGGGTTGGGGGTAAGACCGAGCTACATATAGGTAGTTTCAGGTCCAAGTTGGGAGACTAGCCTCGGGGTTTAGGTCCTGTGCATATATGAGATTGCATTGCTGCCTCGCTACTTGAACTCCGGTCCCGTCCCTTCTCATCACCCGAACAGGCTTTTACATAAAGAACCGAGGAGCCTTCAGCCCATCTTCTCACACGAAGCTACTCCAATGACACCATCACCGACCAACCCCCAAGCCACCGAGGCCAGCCCTTCACGTACATGACTTCCTCACCCGTTTCCACGCGCACCTCCTCAGTCTAAGAACGGCTCCCTCTCCTAAACCTTTTGTTACATCAAGACCTATTTACTCGCCGTCTCCAGGCTTTAGCCATGAAAGAGCTCTACCCAGCTATACTCCTCAGTCTAATGTATGGGTGGTGCTCGCAATAGGAGAACCGAGTAGTAGCTCAGTAGAGGCTGAGCCGTCGGGCGTAGACTGAGAATCCATGGTGGTGAAGAGTATGGGAAGCGGAGGCTATGATAACAAAGAAAGGACTTGCTCCTCCTCGTAAACCTGTGGTTGATGTTTATATATTTACATTCCGGTACGGGCTTGAACCCCATTGATGATGGATAAGTCCCATGGTAAGTAGGTACGAATGGAATAGTCTATTCCGTCATGCACAGGGACTTGACTTTCGGTTTTAGCACGTGGAAGCAAGCTCCTATGGCTTTATTCCATCTTTTTCGAGGGTAGCCACCCCCTGAATACACCTGAGTTGGATGGTAGTTAACGCGATATTAGGTAGTCTGGATGCTCCTCGCCTGCTGGCCTTGAAGATTATTAAGCCACGTCTCAGGTGCATAGCCGTCGCTTTGGTTTACAACACGAGCATGGCGAGGGTCACGTATATGGACTTGTTGGGGTATCTGCACGATCCAGTGAATGCCTTCAAGACGACTACATGCCGTTTGCGGGGGGTCTAGAGATCGCTGTTCACTTGCCCGTGGTGTGAGATATACAACAAGAAGGAATGGCATTCATGTCCTTCAATATCGTAGCGTCTTTCTAAGTGATAATCGTACAGACTCCAAGAAGAAACCGAGAGGAGATGTTCACATCACTTCTCCCCCCCTAAAACTGAAGCCGAGATCCCAACCGCCAGCCATAAAACACAAGCGCCCCAATAGCCACCAAGTTCAAATGAATACACATAGCATGCGCCCTCGAAAACCTCCTCTTCAACACTCCCATCTCCTCACTCTGTCCCGTCAGCCCCGTAGTCTTTGCATCAACCCGTCCTATAACACCATTAGCCAAACATGGTCAACCCCAGGAGAGTAACATACCCTGCTCAACCCGATCAAGCATCAACCTCCTCGTCCTCGGCCCATAAACCCCCCCATTCACAACCGCCACGACCCCCGCAACCGCCAACGGAATCCACGTCGCCGTCTCCCCGACCAGAGAAACCGGTCCTAGCGGCGGCACTGAGGCCACTACGACTAGGAGCAAGAGGGACTGGCCCGCAAAGTACACGGGGAAGATGCGCTTCTGGAAACTCGTGTAGGCGGGGCCGGGGAGCGACGAGAAGGCGACTTTTGTGACGACGAAGGTCTGGTAGAGCTGGCTGCCGAGGAGGGCGGAGAAGGTTAGGAGGTGGAGGGGGGGGAGGAGGAGGGTGATGAGGGGCATTGTTGTGATGATGATGATTGTGATAGTACTGGGAATGGAGGTAGTGGTGATAATGATGATGATGAGAAATAGATGTGAAATGGATGTGAAAAGAGTGGTTGAAATAGCGTATTAAATACTCTCTTCGTCTCCTCGCTTTGTCATAACTTCCGAAGGCATTCGGATCCAAGTGCAAATGTGACTCAACACACCACAACCCGTAAAAGAAACAATAATACAATTCAATATGAAAAGAAATACACAAGCGAGATGACTCTCAAGCTCTTCCAATCTAGCCGACTACGTCCTTTTTTACATTGTCACGGTGCATTAAAGCCCTCACCACCAGCAATCTACCTCTCCCCGATCCGACTCGGTCTGTTTCCGGGCATCTTATACCCGACGAGCCCCGGAACGTCCATTCGCTGCTGCCTGCTCGCTCACTCGCCCTCGAGACCTCTCTTGCTACCGGCGTACCCCCCTCCCCCAAAATCAAATGTCGGCACCGCGAACCCTCCGGCACCAGCTCCGGGCCTCACGGGAGCCGCCGCCGCCGAAGCAGGCCTCGCCGGCTGCGGCACCGGATGCAACAGCCCGTCTCCTCGGACCGGTGTGCTGGTGCCCGTCGAAGCCATCCGCGGTGCCGGCGAGTTGGCGTTGGATCGCGACGGCAACACGGTGCGCTCGCGAGGGCGGCACCGGCGACACTTGTATAGGCCTTCCTTGAGCGCCTCGATCTCGCCCTCGAGCATGCGCCGGTCCGACTGCACGTCTTCCGACTCGGCCGCCACTTCGGTGAGCTGCGCGTCGTTCATGCGGTACACCATTTTGGGCGCGAGGATGTCGGGGACGTCGCAGAGGAGGCAGCTCTCGATGGCGAGCGTGATGACGTTTTCCGTAAAGGTCCTTCGGGACATCTGGTCTGGTCAGCGCGCTTCTTGCAGCAGCAGCGGGAGGAATACCTCGTAGTAAGCCATGGTCATGTCAATCACCTTGTCGGCGCCAAACCTGTTGCTCCCCGACGTCTCGGCCTCGACGAGAGACCTCAACAGCTGTGTCCGGTTCTCCTTGCTCATGTTCGGGCTCACGCTGGGGGCCCCTTCGATAATGGGCGAATCCTCCATGAGCGCCGAGATCTTGTCGACGATGCGGTAAATGGCCCTCTTGGACAGCCGGTCCTGGAATTCCACCTCAAGCGGCAGCGCGTAGCCGTCGAGATACGGACGGATAATCTCGCGCAGCTTCTCAACGAGCACCACCTCCTTCTTGTCGAAGAAGGGGTCGACAAAAGCACGCAGCACCGACGCAAACGTCGTCTGGTCCGGACCGACAATGTGGCTCAGCAGCTGCTCGACAAAGGCCTTGGAGTAGTCGACGACGCGGTGCAGGTGGAACGTGGCAATCTCCTCCCATGGCTCCGAATGCATCTTGAACAACCCGATGACGAGGTCCGGGTTCGGCAACCCGGGGAATTCGCGACCCTGGTTGTCCGAGGCCAGCTTCTCCAGCTCGTGCTTCAGCATGGCCTCGGGAACTGGCGTCGGGTACGGGAAACCGTTGTACAGCTCGAGAAGATCGCGGAGATAGGCGGGAAAGTCGTCGTCGGCCTTTTCCGACTCGGGGAACGTGCCGGGGATGGGCGTCATCTTGGAGCTCACGTCCGACACGTCGTCGGTGCCGTCAAACTCGGACTGCTCCCAGAGAATCTCGCGGCTGGCGCCCTTTGTCGACATGGTGATGTCGAAGGCGCGGTTGAGGTTGCGTAGCCGTGCTCGTAGCTTGCGGTCGTCCTCGTAGAGCGACCCAAAGAAGGTGTCGTTGTATCGCCCGTGGATGGCGTCGCGCGAGAGTCGCTGGAATTCGTTGGCGATGTCGGCCAGGTATGCGCGGATGGCGCTCGTGTCAGACCGCTCCTTGCCCAGCCGGCTCAGCTCGGCCTCGCGGCTGGCCAGGTTCTCCTCAATCTCGGCGATGAGGCCCGGCAGGTTGGTCTGGATGTGCTCGAGGAGCACGCTGCTCAACTTCTTGCGCAGGCTGTCGATGCCACGGTTCCTCGACGACAGCTTGGACCAGTTGCCCGTGGTGAAGAAGCGCCTCTCGGCGGCGTTGCGGTCATGGTTGGCGTCCTTGAGCTCCTTGTCGTTACTGTTCCGCAATACGTGCCAGCCCAGGGCGAGGTGGTGGGCGGCCTCTTCGTTCTGGGCGAGGCGGATAAAGGTTCTCTCGAGGTCTTCGCTATGGCTCTGCGACAGGTCGGGTTTGGTGATGACGCCGAGGGTGCGGACTTTTTCCGGATCGTGCTTGGCCACTTCGTTGAGCACCTTTTGGCTGGCGAGTTGGTTGGCGGCGGACACGACGGCGAGGATGATGCAGTTCTTCTGCTTCATGTAGCTGGCAACCAGTTGGTCGACAATCTTCATGTCGGGCGACTGCGACTCGGTGCCCGTGTGGAAGAAGCCGGGCAGATCGACGAGGGTGAGGGGATAGACATCGGGACCCGAGATCTCAACGCGGAGCACGTCCTTGGAGAACTTGCCCTCGGGCAGTCCCATGTGACGCTTGGCCTCCTCGATGATGTCCGGGAGGGCATCTCTGTCGAAGCTCGTCCACCGGAAGTCGGCCTGCTGCGACGCCGTGGCCTCGCGGCTCTTGGTCTCGGCCGAGTACTGGATGGACACGCAGATGCTGGGCTGCGACACCCTTCGTAGCACCAACTCGGTGGCGAAACGCGTGCAGACCTCGCCCTTCACAGGGAAGCGCACACGCGAGATGGCCTCGAGGACCGAACTCTTGCCCGAAGACTGGTCGCCGACGACGATGATCTGCGGCAGGTTGACAATCTCGCCAACTTGGATCCGGCGCAGGCCGTCAATCGTGTCCAGCAGCTGCTTCGCATCTCCATGGCTGAGCTGGTCGAAGACGGCCGCGTCCAGGTCAATGGTGCCTGGCATGTCTGTGTCGACAGTCGGTAGCAGCATCAAGAAGAATTCCCCTTTCTTTGTCTTGCTCAATGGTTTGTCAGAGGAGGAGGAAACATGGAAAAGGCCAGTTCTCTGGTCTTTGTTTTTTTTCCTCTCTCAACACTCTGTCAAATTGAGGACGGAGCTGCAGTAAAAGTAAATAACTCCTCCTTTTTATAAATTGCACAGGCAAAAAAGCAAGTCAGCACTGCACGTCTCATGCACGTCTTCCAAGCTGGCATCCTTGTCGGGCGCTTATACATGCGTTCCGACAACCCCCTCGTGTGATCCAATAATCGCGGGGAGCCGTCGTGTGTTTGTTGTCAATTGCAGCCTGCAGGTCCTGAGACGGAGGCGACGGAGACGATATATTGAGGGCCAAGCACGAAAACGGAGCCATTTCGTGCATTTTCGCGGCCCGCGACTTCAGCTCTTGGCAAAAAAGGGGGTCCCGTAAGTCTCAGTCGCCGTTATTGCCATGCATCGCTGCGAATCGACACGAGAGTCGTCCGCTGGGGAGGCCGTCTGGGTGGAGGCGAGTCTGCGGGAGCCGGCGAGGATATCCCAGGTAATAATGCATCTGAGTGCTTCGCAGCGTTGCATAACCCCGAGTGGCAATGACATACCCCTTAATCTTTGTTAGTCTTCCGTCGCACGTATTGGCTCTGAGGTATCACCCACCGTCAACGCCAGCTCGAGATGAGAGCCAATCCGCCTCGAGATGACGGGTTTGCATTGTCGACACTGACCAGTCGTCAATGCCTGATGGGCATCCTTTCTGTGCAACATTCGGTCACACCGACGCGTACACGCTCGAGTTTCGCGTCATCAAACAGGCCTCGCGCTCTGTTCCATCGCCACAGGTCTGACGCCGCCATGGTGCTGTTGTGTTTGAGGGTTGTGTGCAGTGTTGGAGCGGGGGAAATGTGCGGGCACCAAGCGGTTCGGATAATCCTGTGAGATTGGCACTTGCCAAAGTCACCACCCCTCCCCTCCTTCCCTTATAACGAATAAAATACTATAACCTCATAGCATGAGAAGATATCTAAGTGCATCCGTATATAAATAGAAATAGAAATATTTAATGCTTCTTATTATTATTAGGTGTCTTTAAACGTTTCGTACCTTAGTATTTATGCCAAGCCACATGAAGCTGTCACCTCAAAAATTAGGCACACCAGATAACAGCCACAATTGCAGTGGTGGCGCTTCACTTGTTTCTCCCATTGGGTATCGCTCCTTCCACCATCACTCATCAGCCCAGTCTTGCCTCAACACAGCCTCACCAATTTTCTGCCTCGACCATGCATCACGTCTCTTCAACATCCCTTCTCCTTAATCTTTGGAATCGACGCAACACGCCAAAGTATCCTTAGACATCGCAAGCGCAATGTCTGGGGCAGAAGCCGCAGTGGCTTTTGGGGTCGCCGCGAGCGTCATCTCGGTCATCGGATTCAGCCTGCAGCTCTGGGATACCCTGCCCAAATCCGAAAGACTGGCTCGACCATTACCACCGCCGACTGCATCAGAGAAGCCGATCGCCTGACCCAGCAATGCGAAGAAGTGAAACGCCTACAGTCACTCAAGACCGGGCTGCAAGAATCTGTACGTCTTCCCAAAGCCTCTATCATGCCCACGGCTCGAGCTGACTAGACCAAGGCCAGAGTGGACGCCATTGCGACGGAGGTGCTCGAGATCGTGGGCGAAATTGCCAAGCGCCTCTCCAAATGCAAGATCCCTGAGGATTCAAAAGGACTTACATGGTACAGAGACGTCATCGTTCATGTTCTCTGGAACGGGAGGCGCGCTGATATCGAGGCGCAAATGACGAAGCTGCAAGCAATCCGCAGCGAACTTCAGTTCCAAATCGTCATTTCTATCAAGGAAAAGGTGGACTTGGCAGAAATTCAGCGCACCAACGAGTTCGAAGCCCTTGGAACGAACCTCAAAAACCTCGTTGTTGCTCTGCTTGATGGCGAAGCACCCTTTGCTTCTCAGCTTCAGCAGATGCGACAACAGCAAGACGATATTCGAGATGGAATTCAGGGCATCACAAACCTGTTGCTGAAAGGTGGCCATCAGTCAACGTCAATGGAGCAAGCCCAAGTCGTCGCAAAACTGAAGGATCTTCTGTGGTTCAACTCAATGCCTCACCGCCACGACGGTATTACGGAGCCGCACAGGGAAACCTTTGAGTGGATATTCACAGGCCAACAGAATGTTGCATCGTCGAACACAACCTTCACTGAGTGGGTGCAGAGCAGCAATGGGCTCTGCTGGATGAGTGGGAGAGCTGGCTCGGGCAAAAGCTCTTTGATGCGCTTCCTAAATGACGACGATCGAAAGATGCAGGTTTTCCAGGGATGGGCCGGAGAACGCCCCCTTGTCATTGCTCCGTTCTACTTCTGGAACCCTGAGGATGACTTGACGGACATCAAACTTCGGCGGTTGGAAGGACTCTATCAGGGCCTCTTGTATACGATCCTCGACCAGGCTCCAGATCTTGCCGGATACCTTTTCCCCGACCACACCAGTGGTCGCGATTGGGGAACGTTCCCGACACTAGCGGATTTGAAGCAGGCATTTGCGCGTCTGCTTCAGGCGGAGACACTACTTGTGGCAATTGCTTTGGTCATTGACGGCCTAGACGAGTTCGATGCGCCGCAGAGCGAACAGATCGCCTTGGCCAACTTGCTCAAGGAGGCCGGGACCAAGCCACACCTCAAGGTTCTCGTTTCGAGCCGCCCCGAGTTCGCCTTTGAGGTTGCCCTCCGCGGCTGTGCGAGAATTCGACTGGACGAATTGACAGCAAACGACCGACGAATCTACGTCACCGACTCATTGGCGTCGAATCCTCTGTTTGAGGCTCTGAATGCCACTGCCGAGACCAGAGAATCGCTTACTACTCAGATCGTGGAAAAGTCTGAAGGAATCTTTCTCTGGGTAAATATCGTTGTCTCGGCCATCCAAGAAGAGCTGTATGTTGCTAAGGACATCGACGGCTTGTTCAAGGTCGTGGACGAGACGCCCCATGCCAAGAATGGTCTTTTCCATCTCTTCAATCACATCCTGAGAAATCGAATTCCACAGAGATTCCGGCGTCGCGCCTTTCGAATGATCTGGACGCTCCAAGAGTGCAGCAGGCTCCCAAGCACGTTCATCCGTTGGGTCGAGGGGCCCAAGGTGCCCCACCTGGCGACAGGATTGCTTTACTCGTTATTGGAAGATGATGTTTCATCAGTCAAAATTAAGCCACTTCCAGCTTCGAAGAAACAGGAAAGACTTGATCGGACGGCGCTGGAGCTTCGACGTTACTGTGCTGGGCTGCTGGAGATGAGATCAGAACCAAGACGCCCCGCCGGCCAAGATAAGACAACTCACACAGACGTTCTTGATCCCGAGGTTCACTTTCTTCACAAGGACGTGTCTATTTTTCTTGGGCAGCAGTCATTCTTGCAGGAAACTTTGGAAGCGGCGGAGGAGTCGCTTCACATCAATCTTTTGGCATGCTTCGTCGTGCGCCTGAAGACACTGAAGGCGTTTGATCTGACGATGGAACCGTACGGCAGTGAAACTGATCCGATCTTTTTTGAGGGATGGGTACAGCCATGGGCCTACACACAAGCAGCCATGAGAGTGGCTCGTGAAGCAGAGGAATTCGCTCCCGCCAGAGCCGAACTGCTACTGGATGAGCTCGACCAAGCCATGACACGCCACTTCTCGCACTCAACGAAGCCTAGAAACCTGAAGGTCAGGAAACGCGAGATTGTCGTTGGAACTAGGCTTGCGGGTCAGCATTGGGCCGATCATTTCCCCTTTGACAGGACGCACCACGGCACCGAGTTCTACCCATGGCCCGCGCCATTGGCTGGCTGCACGCTCAACTTCATGTCCTTTGCGATACAAAACGGCTTGTTCTACTATATTCAGTCAAAGCTGAAGAAGGATCCTGACGCAATAAGACGACAACAAGGGCTGCCACTGCTCAGTTGTGCTTGTGCACCGGTCCCATACTGGTTCTTGCTAGACCCGAATACGATCCAGCCTCGGACTGTAGATTTGCTTCTCCAAGCTGGAGCAGACCCTAACGAGAAATACAATGGATACAGTCCTTGGCAAATGGCCCTTCTTGTCGCCCTGGACTCGGCCATTTTGAGTGTGGCCGACCTCGAAAGGTTGGCCGAGGTCCTGCGGCTTCTGCTTCAGCACGGAGCGGACCCCAAGGCACAGGTTGAATGGACCGAAAACATTCGGATTCGGAAAGGGGTATGGGAAAAGGCTAACCATGCGCGGCTAGGTGCAGAGCAGATTCAGATTGCCTTCATTGACCGGTTCACAAAGGACACAGGGCCTGAGGTTCCTTTTGTTAGAGATACGTACGCTCCACGACGACTCTTGAAAGGTCTTGAGCGCGAGGCTGAGAGCTTGGAGCGCGGCAAGTTTATGAAGTTGGGAAACGAGTTGCTTGCCCTCCTAGAGGAGAAGGAGGCGCAACAAAGCAAGAGGAACCCCGTCGTCGACAAATTTGGTCAGAAGGTAACCCTGTTTCTTGGTAAAATACGAGAGTTGCACTGGAGGACGGCGCGGTCGTGAGCGGATGCATTATAGTTGCTTTCTTTCTCACCTTGGCTTGGGTTATTAATGGTTAATGCTGGATAGTAGTCATGTCGCCCAACTGCGAGAACCCTACTGTCGTGCTCTTTTCCTCTACCGGCTGGAGTCCGAGGGCAGGGCAGCTTGTCAGCGAGGCTACACCTAGTATTTGTTTTCATTTTCCTGGAATCTCTTTTCTCTTGCAAGATGTCATGTCCGATTGTATATTCTCCGCCTGCCTGCTTCACAATGCTTGAAGTTGTCATCATCGTCCCCATTATCGAGTCTCCTTGTCGAAACCAGTAAAAATGGCCCAAAACCAAGCAATGACAGACACTGTCAAGTCCCCTTGGCCCTGATTGGTTGCCCTGCGTCCTCTCCAGGTACCGTCACAGTCTCGATGCCGGTGTTGCAGACACTGTGCTAGGTACTTTGTCCACGGCACTTCCGCACGCCGTTTGAGCCCACAAATCTTTTTTTTTCCCAAAAAATCGGTGTGCGCAGAAAAAGATACGTCACCGCACATGAATCTCTGGCAGCCCACAAACACCTCAATCGTCCGCACCCCCCCTTTGCGGGCCCCGGATTATTTTTCTCTTGCAGGGTCCCCTTTCTCATGCCAGCTGCACACGACAGATGCGTCCCTTCGTTGTGGCCTGACTCCTTGAGAAAGAGGGGACCGACCAGTGACAGGTCCCGATCTGTCCCCCGCCAAAAGTTTTGTCTGCTTCCGGGGGCCGATCCTCGGCCCTTTCCCCACTTGGATTCTGAGTCAAAGTAGCCTCCGGGCGGAAGTAAAGTGTGTGGGCTCGTGAGTAACTCGGATACACGAGGAAATTCGGTAGATGCACTGTGGCCGTCCGCACAAACAGTGGCAAACCTTGAGATGACAAAATAAGCTACTCGTTAGGTTAGGACTTGACCGGTGTCGCCGTGTGGCCTTTTTTCTTCTTCGAGTGTAGCATTCCAGGGCAATTGGCACTGTATTACGTACCGGCTGGGAACTCGGTGCCCCGCCATTGATTAATATTTCTCCTTCTTCCCCCCGCCTCATCCCTTGACTTTGACGAACAATTCAGACTTGCGCCTCGATCTCTTCTGCTTGCCTGCCTTTGACGACCGGAACTTTGACACTTCCATCAATCTATTCCATCGCAATGTGTGCCGATTCCGCTCCTAACGGCGCCAATGGCGCTTCCAACGTGCCTCACCACGCGAACTCGCCGTACCAGGCCGTCGGGGACTTTCTCTCCAATGTCAAGAACTTCAAGATTATTGAGAGCACCTTGAGAGAGGGCGAGCAGTTTGCCAATTCCTACTTTGACACGGGTAATTCTCCTCTGCGGGTTGTGGCTGAGTCTATTGACTAACTTGTGAATAGAAACCAAGATCAAGATGTACGTTGGCATTCCCTCTACCGACACTTCTTCAACACGCATAACTTCGTAATCGACGCTTGCCTAACACTTTCCGCAGCGCCACGGCACTCTCCGAATTCGGCGTCGAATACCTCGAACTCACCTCCCCTGCCGCCTCGCCCCAGTCCCGCCAGGACTTGGAGACCATCTGCAAGCTCGGCCTCAAGGTAGACATGCCCTCGAGTTACATTTAAAGAAGCTAACATGTCTACAGGCCAAGATTCTGACCCGTTCGTCCCGAGCCCCTTCCGTACCCGAATCGTCTAACAAAGTCTTGCAGATACCCGCTGCACCATGGAGGATGCCAAGTTGGCGTGTGATGTTTGTGCCGTGTTCTGATCTGGATTGATTTGTGCTAACTGAAGAAGTGTGGTGTTGACGGAGTCGACGTCGTTATCGGGACGTCTCAGTTCCTCCGGGAGCACTCGCACGGCAAGGATATGGCCTACATCACCAAGACGGCCATTGAGGTGATCAACTACATTAAGAGGTGGGTGCTGGTCCCGAGGAGATTCCCTGGCTTCGGGAAATTTCTACCTTTTTCTCGTTACTGACTTTTCTTAGCCGTGGCGTTGAAGTGCGCTTCAGCTCAGAAGATTCTTTCCGATGTACGTCGATTCTTTCCTGCTCTCCCCGGGAGAGACAAAGGACCAAGGGAGTCGAGGCGATTGCTTGGTCGGCCCGTGATCTGTGGTATTTTGAAGCTAATCCTCTGCAGCGGATCTCGTGGACCTCCTTTCGTTGTACAAGGCGGTTGACCAGGTGAGTGATGCAAAGTCAGCATTTTGAGCCGCAACTAACCACCTCAGGCTGGTGTGGGACGTGTTGGAGTCGCAGACACTGTGGTACGTTGCTCTTAAAATCTCAATCAATGGATGTGTGAGTTAATTGCAATCATAGGGATGTGCGACGCCCCGTCAAGTATACGACCTGGTGAGATGTCTCCGTGGAGTCGTCAAGACGGACATTGAGTGCCATTTGTAAGTCAATTCTGCATTTGACGACCAAGGACAATGCTAACATTAATAGCCACGACGATACCAACGTATGTTCGAATATGAATCTTAAAAGAAATTGGAATCATGGCCCCTAACTTGAATAGTGCTCTGTTGCGAACGCCTACTCCGCTCTCGAGGCCGGAGCCACTCGTAAGTTGTCTTGGAGTGCCCTGTTTATTACTCTTGCTAACTTTTCTCAGACATTGACACCAGTGTTCTCGGCATTGGTAAGCATTTCGCGATTCCAGGCGATTATCAGATCTTCTAACCACAGGCAGGCGAGAGAAATGGCATCACCCCTCTTGGCGCATTCATGGCCAGAATGATTGTGGCGGCCCCAGAATACGTCAAGTCGAGATATGACCTCCGTCGCCTCAAGGAGATTGAGGAGTTGGTTGCCGAGAGTGTTCAAGGTATGTGTTTCTTAGGCGACATCTTGACGCTTCAACGGTGTCCTCATACTAACTCATCCAGTCAACATCCCCTTCAACAACCCCATCACCGGCTTCTGCGCCTTTACCCACAAGGCGGGCATCCACGCCAAGGCCATCGTAAGTCTCTTCCCCTCAAACACATCCCAGATGCTGACTCTGTCTAGTTGAACGCCCCTTCGTAAGTCGATCAACCACCAGTGAAGCAGCAGACTAACAAGACAGCACCTACGAAATCATCAACCCCGCCGACTTTGGCCTGACGCGCTACGTTCACTTTGCCTCGCGCCTGACGGGCTGGAACGCCATCAAGAGCCGAGTCGAGCAACTCGGCCTCAAGATGACGGACGACCAAGTCAAGCTAGTGTGCGTTGCCCTTTTACCCCTCGATGAAACACTCGTGGCTAACTCGTAACAGGACGCAAAAGATCAAGGCCATGGCCGACGTTCGTCCCCTCGCCATCGACGACACCGACTCGATCATTCGCTCTTTCCACCTCGAGCTGCAGAAGTAAAGTATGCCGGGACAGGACAGGACAGGACAGGACAGAACAGGTTTTTGACAATTTGGCACCTGGGTTTTTTTTTTCTCTTATTTAAAAGTTTGTAGCATCCTTATACCTCACCAAGAAGTCATTCACCCCCTCGAACGAATCCAGCGCCACGCGCGACATGTACTCGGACGACGACACGTCCCCCGTCTGCTGCACGCGGATGAGGCCCACGCTGAAGCGCCACATTTCCAACCCGTGCTTTGCGAACCCGGTGGTTTGCTCTGCGGGCGGGGATGAGTCCCAGAGGGCTTTCCAGCGGGTGCAGGCTAGGAGGAGGGTGGGGGAGGAGGGGGGGAAGAGGGCGTTTGTGCGGGAGAGGACGATGATGGTTAGGATTGCTGACGTGGTTTAGTTATGTGGTGAAGGGGGGGGGGG
>JAMQMW010001454.1:32871-47774 GCA_024115155.1 Thelonectria blattea
TCATGTTCGCGACGCAAGACGCCAGCGTCAGACTCGAAGAGGGTTCCCCGGCTGCGAGTTGGGCAAAGGCCTCGGCAGATTCAGCCTCGAACAGGTCGCGTCGGGCAGGCAAGTCGCCCGTCATTTCGCTGAGGTAGACTTGTGACGGCCAGTTGAAGCATCCGACCATGAAGCTATCGTTGAGGTTTACGTAGTGGCCGAGTCTGGGGGGTCAGCCACGAGAATGAAGTGTGGGAGTGAACCTGGCTTACCGAATCAACAGTTCATCTTGGATAAACTCCTCCCACATCTCACCCGTATACCCCCCCATCCTCCTCCTCGCCTCAAACCCCCCCGCGTACCGCACCGCCGCATTCAACCTCGGCAACCTCTCAATACGAATCCTCCTCCTCACACCCTCATCGTTCCTACTATTCTGAATAATCAAAATCCCCAACCCCGCCTGCAACACCTCCAGCGTACCCTCACCACACCTCCCTTTTCCCCCTCCCTGCGTGACCAACCTGCGCATCTCGGGCCTTTCAAAGATATACTCCTCCGCGACGCGGAAAAACGCCCTCGCGGCGAGTGCATCGTCCAACGGGGCGGAGAAGAGCGCGCCGAAGAGGAAGACTGTTAGTAGGAGGGAAGTAGACGCGGCTTCGGGGCGGAAGGTGGGTGGGTGGAGGATTGGGTGGTAGGGGTGGACGCGGGTGCGGTAGACCCATGTGAAGTGCGAGATGTTATGCGGCGTGAAGACTGTGCGCGCGAGGGGGAAGTCGAAGGGTGTTTCTGGGGCGAGGGTGCTGTGCGTGGAGGAGAGCGCGGTGATGATTTCGTCGGTTCTAGTCTCGATAGGGGACCCGGGGCATAAGTCGGGGGTGTGTTCGAGGTCGAGATGCAGATTCAGATCTTCCAGCATCCACGCCGCCGGACCCCAGAGAAACGGCTCGTCCCGCATGGCACCCGCGCAGAGATGGAGTTCGTCGGTGAGCATGTCCTTCCCCACGGCGTCTTCGGTTCCCACGACGTTGGGATCCGTCATGTTGCGGAACCAGGAAAAGTCCGGCCTACCTGATGACTCTGACTCGACGGCGGCGGCGGCACGCAGATAGGAACAGGGTAAGTTGGCGGCGGTACAGCGCGAACACGATGGTGAGGCCTTGTCGCATGAGAGTTTGCGGCGGGAACAGGAGTCGCAGGCTTGGGGTTTCTTGCCCCGGCGGGAGGTTGGGAGGGGGAGGGAGGGGGAGGAGGAGGGGATGCAGGTTGATAGGTGACGACGGGCTACGTCTCTGTAGGTTTGTTAGTGAGATGGCGAGGAGTGTTTAGAGGGAGGGACTTGCATCCTAACAAAGCCCTTTGAGCATGACGGACAGACTATCACTCGACGAGTCCCATCTAACCATGTCAGTCACATCCAAGCGAGAAGATAGGGAACTAACGAGTAGCTTCGTGACGACGCAGGTGGCTGACCCGGGAGTACGTCTTTTCACACTTTGAGCATTTCAGCCGCGCCTGCTTATCCGACATGTTTCGATAAACGTTGAATCTTGGTAGAGGATATGAGAATGTCGTGGGTTTAATGCCGAGTAGTCGGTGGGTTCACGCCGAAGTGGGTTTTATCCCGAGCCGTGGGGCTTCTCCCGAGGTGGAACCGGTGGTTGTTCGTGTAAGAGGGGGGTGTTCCGGGCTTGGGGAGGTGGAAATTGGGTTTATGAAGGATGTGATTGGTTTTGAATGGGTAGGAGGAAGTATTCGGTGGGGAGGGAGGAATTGGGAGTTGTTTATATATCGTCCTTGTGTCTTCCTAGGTACTGTCCATCCGAGATGACCTCAACTCGACACAAGACACAGACATAGACATAGACACAAGACATCATGAAGAGAGGCATTGCGAAGAGTGTCCGCCATGGCAAGTATCCAATTCATCTATACAACTCCCATTGACACTCAATGATCACTCCTGCTCACCCCATCAGCTCTCCCAGCCATCCAAGGCCCTCGGGCTCTAATCCCCCACCAACGAGCCCGCCTCTACTCGACTTCCCTCGATCACCCATCCGACAAGAACGGAGCTCTAGGATACATGACGTTCGTTTATATCCCATCCCTTCCCATTCCCCCTCTCCCATTCCCCTCTAACACTCGCACTCAGAACAAAACTCGACCAACTAGTAAACTGGTCCCGCCAATCCTCCCTCTGGCCCCTGACATTCGCCCTCGCCTGCTGCGGCATCGAAATGATGCACGTCTCCATGCCGCGCTACGACCAAGACCGCCTGGGCATCATCTTCCGCGCCTCCCCGCGCCAAGCCGACGTCATGATCGTCGCGGGAACCGTGACCAACAAGATGGCTCCCGCGGTGAGACAGTGCTACGACCAGATGCCCGATCCGAAATGGGTCATCAGCATGGGGAGCTGCGCCAACGGAGGCGGGTACTATCATTATGCGTACGGGGTGGTCAGGGGCGTGGACAGGATCGTGCCGGTGGATGTGTATGTTCCTGGGTGTCCGCCTACGGCTGAGGCGTTGATGTATGGGGTTTTTATGCTGCAGAGGAAGATGAGGAGGACAAAGGTGACGAGGATGTGGTATCGGCGGTGATGGGATATATACGTATATATATAGAGAGGGCTTGAATACTAATTCTCTCAAGATCCAAGGATAGACAATCCGACAACAAAAGAAATCATCACACATCCTGGATATCAAACCGCACCAAAATGCTACACCTCGTCTCATGCCCTTGCATATCCAACATCCTCACAAAACTCCAACCCGGAACCACATACAGCAACCGCACCGCCGCGACGGCAAACATGGGGTTCTTGGACCAGCTCTCGTCGCTCTTGATCAGCATCCTCACAAACACCAGCTCGTTGTCCTCGTACTCCCACTCCAGCGCCTCGTCCCACAACGGGTCCGTCGGCGGCGGGTTCTCCCCCCTGTGAAGGAACCCCAGCTTGTGGTGCTTGTACGGCGACGTCTTGCGCTTGGGGGGCTCGCCCTTGAGGTCGTCGGGGTGGTAGAGCGTGCAGGTCAGGTACGGGCGGATGGCGTCGGCTTCCGAGTCTTCGTGCAGGGGGATGGCGGTGGCGCCGGCGACGTGCAGGGTGAGACGCTTCTTGACGCCGGTATTCGGAATACCACTGCCACCGGCACGCAGAGCGGCAGGCTTGAGGACGAAACCGTCGGTGCCGCTGAAGAGGGCCTCGTTGAGCTGGCTGCTGGTGCCAAAGTTTTGCATGTTGAGGGCGCAGATCTGGGCGCCGATGCCCCAAAAGGCCACGGGCTTGAGGTTGCTGGAATCGATGCGCGTGCCCTTGGGGAATACGCGCATCAGGTGATGGGCGTTGTGCTGAGCGATAGCCTGACTATGCTTAGGGAGCAACCCTCCCACGCCAATCTCGGACGCGTTGATGAGGTGGTTGTGAGGCCCGTCGACCAGCTGACCCGTATACCACGACGAATCCCTCGGCTTGACCGACTGCGCGTACACGCCCAAGTCGGCCAACTCGGGGATAATGACAGTAACAGCCTCCTCTTTCTTCTTCTCCTCGTACTCGTGGCGCGCCCGCTTCTCCTCCTCGTTCTCCGACTCGCTCGAGTCGTCGGGCTCGCTCTCGACTTCCCCCTGCAAGTGAAACTCGACAATTACGGCAATCTTGGCGCCCAGCTCGTCGAGCGTGACGTGGTGGTCCTCGAAGCCGGCCTGTTCGCGGTGGCCGTGCTCGCGGACGGGTTTGCTGAGGAGCCGGTCGCCCCAGGTCTCCATCATGATGTCGACGAGGCGCTTCTGGCCTTCGGCGCCGCAGTGGTTTTCCAGGGAGAGCAGGATGGGCGCCGGGGAGAAGGATTCCGATGCGGCGGCCAGGGCGGCTTCTCGGTCGACCACGTCGCGGATGGTTTCGCACACGGAGCGGAAGGAAATGTGCGAAACGAGCGTGTACCCGTGAGTGACCTTTGGTTCGCTCTTGTCGTCGGCGTTGTCCCAGGCGTCAATCTCGACGCACCGGGCTCCCATGTCCAAGGCGAGGTCGTAGGCCATGGCGTTGGATTGGCCGTACAGCTGGTGATCCATCAGGTAGGTGTTGTGGCTGGAACTAATAAAGTACTCGGGCAGCGGATAAGACCTGTCGACGAGCTGTCTGGGCACCTGGATGTGAGGCTTGCTGACCAGCTCGAGCAGGGCCGGCGGCGACGACGACGAGCCTTCATCGTGAAGACCGACATCATCGGCAGACAAGATGCCGTGATCGACAATAAAGGCTCTCAAGGCGCGACTGACTCTGAGATCGTGGACGAGATGGCGCGTCGAGTGGCCGCCGCCGGCAACTGTGGCTTGGTCGACTCTGCCGCCCATGTCTTCATCGTCGACTCGACGGTTTCTGCCAAAGGGGTTGAGATTCCCCAGTCGTTCGGTGAGGTCTGCCATGGCGGAGTTATATATACAGACGGCGAGACGAAGGCGTGAGACTTGAGAGTGAAGATGACGTGAGGAGGAGGGACCTTCAGCTGAGCTTGGTTAGAAGAAGAGGAAAGCGGGGTGATGGACAAAAACTCTCCGACTGGGGGGGGTACGTACTGATTATACACGTGAATTGAAGTGATGCTGAATGCGCAACAACTGAGCATCAAAAAGACAAAAAAAGACTCGACGTATATTAAAGATTAAATACAAGAGGTTTCACAGCAGTCAACGGTGAACATCTGCAATCCCCCCTCCTGCATGATGCGACTTGGTGGAGTTTGCCCAGAGCATCGCCACACTTTCTCGCCCTATCCAAGCTGACCTTTATTCCTCGTCCAACTTGGCATCCATGGCGTTCGGTGCCGGAATGCCGAGTCAAAGTTCCTACGAGCGTTTTTCTTACGGACCTTGGGTTGGTAGGTAGCAATTCAAGTAAGAGCATCTAATCTCATCATTGTCACTGCAAATCACCGCCCCCCGCTATCATGACAGGCCTCACTCTGGGCTTCACGAGTACCTACTAAGGTAGATGCGCCCGTATAATGCCTGAGGCACCTCAGGATACCAAACAAACAAGAACACGAAAATGAAATAGAAAAACATGATTCGTTCATATATCCATCCAACATCATCTCCCTTCGTTCTATTTGCTGCTGCCATTTCCCAGATGCAAACACCTACAGTGATTGGCCAAGTCATCCTCCCGTACCACAAAGCTTGCAGTATCGTCTGCTACTGCAGTCGTCAACTTCCCTCAGGAGTCTCTTATTTGATTTCCTTTGTTTTCATTTCCGTTTCTGCTTCTTTCTTCTTCCTCCATCCTTCGTCCTTCTCCCTTCTCAAAACACCACCCATCATAAAAAGGCGAGCCGCAACCGCTGTAAAAGCACTCACGACGACTTCGTCGAGCGAGCTCAGTTCCTACCCGTTCCGCCCATACCATCGAAAAAGCCATTCCCCTCTTGCCATATCATGATATCCCATATCCTTCTGATCCTCCTCTTCTGCTACTTCCCCTCCATCCCTGCCTTCCTGTCCTCTCTCTTCGTCCCGCTCGCCGAGTCCGGCTTCACCATCTTGACCTGGGTCGCCATCATTTGGCTCTTTGTGTGCTTCCTCCTCTCATTTCTTCCTGCTGAAAACCTTCCAGGAAGACATCGCGAGGAAGAAGCCCTCCTAGAACGACTCCGTCAGGTACATCGCGCCAACTTGGCCTTCAACCAGCAAGGATACCCTCACCCTTGGTTCAAGGAACGCTAATCTGCTCTTTCTTGTTGCTCACGATGGATTCCTGGGCTTGGGATCTTGACGATCCTTCGGTTTCTCTGGTGGTTCGCCTTCTTTACGAAGATCTCGAGACTTGGGCAAGCTCATCCAAGGGCAAGGGTCGTGCGGGGGGAAAGACGGACTTCGACGTTGCCTTTGAGGCATACAAATCCGAACTGGAACCCCTCAACACTCTCAACTCGGATCGATGCATGTGCAAAAGCATCGCCCAGGCCGTTGCGACGGATGGACTTCTGGTTCGCCACGAAACGCAAGACGAGGAGAGAGCGACTCGGGATCGACAACTCGCTCAGACTCTGAGCTCAAGCGGACGAATGCCGAGAACACCAGCCCCTAAGGAACCTGTCCCAAATGCAAAGACCAGTTTGGAAGAGGATATAGAGCTGTTCAAGAGATTGCAAGCAATGAACATTTGCCCGTCCGAGGCTGACCCGTCCGAACAAGGGGACCCGGGTGAATCGTCGTCCTGGGGAGCAAGCCGAGCAGGACCTGGTGCCGCAACGGCTTTTCCGACGTGCACCAGCTGCTTGGAGAACATCAAACCATACGACACGGCTCGCCTTCCCTGCAACGACTATTACTGCCGCGAGTGTCTGGAAGGGCTGTTCCGGGCATCCATGACGGACGAGACTCTGTATCCTCCCCGTTGCTGTCGCCAGGAGATCCCTCTCGGAGATCATCGTCGTTTCCTCCCTCCCGACCTCGTCGAGGAGTTCTTGGTCAAAAAGGTCGAACTCGACGAGACCAACCGGACATATTGCCACGAGCCGACGTGTTCCACCTTCATCCCGGCCGCGACCATTGTCGGGGACATTGCAACCTGCAGCAAGTGCGCGAAGAAAACTTGCTCCTTGTGTAAAGGGGCTTTGCACAAGGGAGACTGTCCCAAGGACGAGGCCACGCAGGAATTGCTCCGTCTGGCTGCTGCGAACGGGTGGCAGCAGTGCAATACCTGTCGTCGAGTCGTCGAGCTCGAGATTGGCTGTAATCACATGGGTAAGTGCAGCTCATCGCCAACAAAACCCCACTGTGCATCGTTAACGCTCTTCCAGCTTGCCTTTGCAAAGCCGAGTTCTGCTATCTGTGCGGCGCGAAGTGGAAGACGTGCGGTTGTGCCCAGTGGGATGAAGCCAGGCTCTTTCAGAGAGCCGTGGCCAACGTCAACAGAGATGCAGGTCCTCGTGGGCAGAGAAACGGTGTGAGGAACGCCCAAATGGTGCAGAGAGAGGTCCGGCATTTGAGGAACAATCACCAGTGCGCACATCGCAGCTGGGACCAGGTCTACACTGGTGGTCGATGTGACCATTGTCGACAGTTTCTTCCTAATTATCTGTATCGATGTGAGCAGTGTCATATCGAGTTCTGCAGGCGATGCAAGAACAACCGAGTCTGAGGCGGATGATATTGTTTGGTGAAGAAGGGACGGGAGGAAACATATCATGCGGTTTTTCGTTTGTCGAGAATTGGGGTTAGTTGTAAGGATACTTACTATTCTCATAGGTACCAACTTTCGAAGATCTGAGGTTCATCTCATTGATAGACACACATGTCTCGACGAGGAGCAATCAGCAACTCTAGAGTTTAATAAAGTAAAGAAGCAGAAGCGACAAGTAGTCTAGGGCGTTGTTTGAGCTTCATGAACAAAAGAAACCTGAGATTGGTAGAGATGACGATCAAGACTTTATGGCAGGAAGTGGAAAGTCCAGCAAAGCACCATGATGTCTAGATCTAGGGTAGGTCATTTCGAAGTGGTCAGAAACCGCCGAAAAATCGCGGCGAAGTTGGCGCCTTGAAACCACCTCAGGCATAAACCAATAGCGTCAGGCATCAACTTCCCACGACCCACTCGCAGCCGCAAGCGCGACTAGAAAACTCGACGAAGAAATTTCAGATTTTGACTTTTTTTCCTCTTTTCTCTTCATTGAACAACGCAAATAACAACCTTCAGGTTTCTCCTACAAAATTGATGCGAGGCGGGCGTCGCAAGGCGCTTTGCCCAGGACCACCGATGGCGAGGAACAGAGAATGGAGAGAAAAGAGAACAATCTTGGGTGCGGTGCTTCCCTACTCGCCATGGGGAGGATCGCAATGATTGAGCCGACATACTGTTACCGACGAATTGCCTGTTTTTGTCTTGGGGAAAGAAAGATGATAGGTCAGGGATTCTTGCCCGTGACTGTTACGTGCGTTTCTGCATTTTTCGGCATTTGCTTGGGCACGAGTTGAGCCTGGTTGTGTTTGGCTGCGTGTTTGCAGTTCCACGCACGTCATGATGAAAAGCTCTTCGTTTCAAGGTCGATGAATGGTCAGCGAGTGGCTGTTGGGCTGCTGCTGTCCGCCTGATGCCTGTCCAGCGTGCACCGCCATGATTTGATCCGTCAGGCTTACGCACCACCTCCCACTGAGAGAAACCGGTGGTGGCATCAACCTCCGATGAGGATCAATCCTCCTCGTCCCCACGTCGTTTTGATTAAAGGCCTGGCTAAGCGAACGAACCTTTTCGCGCCCCATGCAACCTCGACCGGCCCCTGGAGTCCTTCTCCTTGACGGTGCATTCGCCCATGTCGCCTGGTGGATTTTCAGAGGTGAAGGTGTCGTTGTGTTGCGCCACCTTGAACGGCTGGTCTCCTCATTCAGGACCAACCCCTTCTCCAGTGAGAAATGTACGTAGTAGAGAGAAGGATGGAAACTTCGGGACGTGTACGGATGCCACGGGGTGCTCATGTCTCGATATCCCGAGTGTGCTACTGGTTGACTGAGGTCGTAATGGTTTCGTGGAACAAGCCCGGCGTCCTTGTCAGCACCAGAAGTTTCCCCCGATCGCGTATGACTGTGCATTACGTGCTGCTGAGTTGGTGTTGGTGCCGTTTATTACCATGGGGAACTCTGAGGTGACTGATCATTGGATTTCTCGCACCCCGGAAAGGAACACCTAAGAAGGTACTATGCCGCGCACCTGCACCGCAAAGATACCTACCCGCCTGGTACATCTGCAAAACTTCCCAAATCCCATCTGATCCTACTGGTATTCCGATGCGACCCCGAGCCATCCATCCCATCTCATTCTCATCCCATGTTCAAATTTCCCAACCTTGCAACATAACACCTAAAAACTCTTCCGTTGTAACCCATGTATGGGGTTGGCGGTCCCGTTTCCAGACTGGTATTTCCGGTACGGTAGGATTTGGGTTAGACACACAGAACAACAGACAACATAAAGCGAGGTCACATTATGAAAGGCATATGAGGCTGTTAGATAGAGGAGCTCGGAACAGCTGGGAGAGTTTAACGCTTCAAGGTACGTTTCATGATTCCTTGAGTCACATAGCAATGAAAAAGGTTAAACCCAACCACGAGAAATGGGTGCTCGCAGCCGCGACCCCAAGGTACTGGTGATATGGTATAAGTGGACAGGTGAGTCTTTGAAGGTTGGGCCCTGTGAATTATGTCTGATCTCAGCCGGCTCAGCTAACAAAGCTTTCAGCGTCCGTATTTATGAGGACCTTCCTCCTAAGATACGTGCAGAAAGAGCTTACAGAAATGGTCATTTACATGGAAAGGAAGGAAGTTCTACAAGGTGCCTAAGCATCAGGTGGGAAATATGATGTAATAACACGTCTCAAAATTCTCAACTCAAGCCTCTGCCTTGGTATACAAACAGCCGACTGTATGCAAGGTCGAATTTTCAAGGGAGTATCCAAATTATGCACAGTGGCAGGACTCATCTGGATCACGAATTGTGGGTTGAAATTGAGCCGTTTTGTCATCTCCCTGGTAAAGCAGAGCAAGGAATTGCCCAGAACAGTGAGAACGACGACAAAAAGAGTCAAATAGAAGCAAAAAAGATTAATATTTAAAAGTAATCGGCCTGGCAGGTTCTTGTCCTCTCTGGACGTCCCCAGGAGGCTAGTCAGATGACCTCAACTGGAGGTCAATTTAAGTGGTCAGTGCTGGTACGGTCAGGTCAGCTCGTGTGTACCTATTCGTACACACTTCTTCAGCGACGTCCCAACTTAAGCCAGTTCACCTCCGTACCGTGCCAACGCGTGCGTGGCCCTCGTCCACACCGAATCCTCTTTCGAATTCGCTCCTCTTCTTCTCTCCTCTCGACCGAAAAACCGCCTCGAATCCCACATTTTGTTTCAAAATCCACCCGTCGCTGAAAAAGACGTTCCCGCGCATGAGCCGCCACTGTTCCAGAGCCGTACGACACTGCCACCGGAGACGCTCCCGACCCGATCGATCCCTCGTGCCGTTCGAACCTGTTCCACGCCGGCTCTCTACCAGAGAGCACACCGATATTCAACCTGCCTCGTCCGGGGCGTAGCCGGCCGGCATTGGGCACCGAGGCATGCAGGCCGTAAAGGGGCAGGCCGAGCTGGAACGGAGGGCCAAGGTGCGTTACACGCCGAGACGAGCCCGGACACGTGCGCATTCTGACTGTCGGTAACAATAGCTTGCCCGCTCGTACCAGGAACTCCTCGAGTAAGCTATCGATGTCCTGCTGGCGTGTTGCGTAGCTAACGGCCCGGTAGTGAGTTTTCTAGCAAGGACCTCAAGTCGGTGGGCAGCTATACGCTGGGGCGGTTGATTGGGAAGGGCTCTTTTGGAAAGGTCTACTTGGCTTCGCACAAGCTCACCAATGGCTCCAAGGTAAGCCGGCGTGGTCGAGTCGTCGGTGCCCGACTAACCTCTCCAGGTCGTTCTCAAGTCGGCCAAGAAGGACGACTCCAACCTCGCCCGAGAAATCCACCACCACCGACAATTCGTTCACCCACACATCGCGAGGCTATACGAGGTTATTGTGACGGAGACTATGGTCTGGATGGTTCTCGAATATTGCGCCGGTACTGACTGCGCCTCTCCTCTCTCGACCTTCTACTGACTCAGCCCAGGTGACGAACTATACAACCATCTTCTCGAACACGGGCCGCTTCCCGTCCCGAAAGTCCAAAAGATCTTTACTCAACTTGTCGGCGCGGTAACATACGTCCACAACCACTCCTGCGTCCACCGCGACCTGAAGCTCGAGAACATCCTCTTCGACAAGCACGAAAATGTCAAGCTGGTGGATTTTGGCTTTACCCGCGAATACGAGGGCAGAACGAACCACCTGCAGACGTTTTGCGGAACCATTTGCTATTCGGCACCGGAGATGCTCAAGGGCGAAAAGTACGCGGGTGAAAAGGTGGACGTTTGGAGCTTGGGAATTATCCTCTATGCGCTGCTCTGCGGGGAGCTTCCTTTCGACGACGACGACGACAATGTGACGCGAACAAAAATTCTTTCCGAGGAGCCCAAGTTCCCCGACCATTTGCCTCTGGACGCGGTGCCATTGATCAAGTCCCTGCTGTCGAAACGACCACTCCTCCGTCCGACGCTGCCCGATATCCTTGCGCACCCTTTCCTCGCCGAGCACGCACCAGCACAACAAGCGATTCTCGATGTAAGGCCTCCGCTACCGTTTGCGACGACCTTGGAGAAGGACTGTCTGCATCGAATGCGGAGCGCAGGAGTCAATGTCGATGCTGTCGTGGAAAGCGTCATGGCGCAAAAGGTCGATGCCCTGGCTGGATGGTGGGCGCTGCTTCTGGAGAAAGAACAGCGAAAGGCCATCAGGAGGGAAAAGAAGCGGCGGGAAAAGGAGGTGGAGAGCCGCAGCCTGCGCCGTCTGTCAGCTGCTTCCAGTCGTTTGGAACGAATGGCGCCGATCCTGCAAGATGTCGACGAGGACGGGAACTTGACTCACCAGTTCATCAGGCTGGAGCATTCGGGATCGCAAGGCCGTGGACGAACCAAGCGAAGGAGCGCGCATTACGCCGACTACGTCGTGTCGGATCTTCCCCAACTCCTCGAGATTGGCAAGGAACCTGGCGGCGCCAACAAAGACGGCGACCATCCCCCGCCGCCCATAGACAAGGACTCGATACGATCCGTGTCAACTTCTCGTCAGCGACGGCCCATTCCTCCGCCTAAAGAAGGCGTGATACGGAGCGCCCGCTCACGAGGATCAACGCTCCATCTCGTCACGACTTCCAACGCCCTCGAATCCAACGCCTCGAGCCAGCAAAACCAGGAGGACGGAAGTCAAAAGCCGCGGAGAAAGCCCAGCCAGGCCCTCATCTCGCACTGGAAGAACTGGACTCACTGGTTTATCGAAAACACCACGAGGCGCAAGAGGGGGCATGAGAGACGGACAAGTCGCAGCGCGCCAGACCTGCACACCAAGGAGGGCAGTGCGGTTAGCAGCAAGGATGGCAGCTCGCGACCGCAGACGAGCAAGTATCCTGCGTCAGGCTCGCCACGCGTGCAGCCGACGGTGGCGCTTCCCAAAGGAGTTGTGGCTAACGGCCACGTTGCCAAGGGACACGCTCAATCTCAGCTGGCGGGCAATGGAAGCGGTGCTGCGTCTTCAGCCGTCATGTCGCCGACTCTCCCGCCGACAAGGATATCCACGTCGCAGTCATACAAGCGCCAGTCGCTGTCGCCTTCGCCGCTGACGCCACGGTCTACAATGAGACGGTCATCCGCCGGCTTGCGAGGAAGAAAGTCGACTTCGTCGTCTGTGTCGTCGGTTCGATCGATACACCATCACCACCACTCGCATTCCAAGGCTTCTTCCACCAGCTCGGCAGCATCCTTCTCGACCTCGTTGTCCAAAACTCCGATGCAGCGAGGCCAGTCGCCGCACCATTCGGTCAAGGTTCTTCCCGCAACGCCCACGGCCATGTCGTTCCCATCCAACATCCGCCTGGTTCGCGCCACGCCACCTCCCCTCAGCCTCTTCAACGAGGGGATGCCCTCCGGAGAGCGAGCTCCCCAACCGCCGGGATCTCCCAACCCCTTCTCGTCGGGCGTTCTCTTCGCGAAGCGCAAGAGGAACCTGTTCAAAGGACCGACGCTCAACTTTGGAGGGCCACCGGCTGCACCGCGAAACAGCGGATCTGGGTCGCATTCTCGTAGCGCGAGCGCCTCAGGCATGGGACGGCGGTCCAACGAAGTCACTATCCAGGAAGAAGACGAAGGACCAAACGAGGACGACGACATTGAAGAGGTGGAAGCGTTCCAGCCCGTGGTTGGCGGGCCGGGCGAGAAGATTGAGGAGCAGATTTTCGAAGAGGACGAGACACCGAGTATAAAGGCTTTGCCGGCGCTGCCCGTCCCGGAGAAGGACGTCAAGGGCAAAAGCCAAGCATCAGCACCTAATGTTAATACACCAGCGACCACACCTGGTGTGGAAAAGAAGGCGACCTGAGAGAGAGAGAGAGAGAGAGGGAGGGAGAAAACGGGAAAGGGATTCGATGACTTGATGAATCATATACTTAGCAATCTTGGGGCTTTCTTGTTCATTTCTTTGGAGGATATCCATAGCTTTTTTTCTTTTTTCTTTTTTGGGGGTTTCATCTTGGGTTGTTTTTGAAAGAGCATATTCGGCGCGAGACGTTGATGTTGCGATTTTGTTTTCTTTGCGTCTTGGTCTGATTCTCATGGCCCTTGTTCTTCTTTTCCTTTCATACCATTTTCACGAGACACATGCTTGATCACCGTGAGGTGATGTTTGTAGAATACCTGCCTTGGTCTATGTTTGATGTTGGAAGATAGTAGAAGGCGAAGCGTCCCGTCCCTTTATGAGAATTAGTTGAATAGATTCGTCTGCTTGATGTTTTGATATTGGATCCATGAAGCAATAACAGTTTATTTTATGGCCGTCAGACGTCATCGTGTTCTCTTATACGGGTTAGGTAATTACTCGATTCCTCGGCCACCCGTTCTCGTATCGCCAGATCGAGTATCATTTTATCAAAAGCAAAAGCGTAACCATTCTCGTCAGCACTCTAATCTGCCAGATTCCGTGATCACGATGCCAAGCCTCGTTCCCAATAGCTCGTCCCTTGAACCAACCCTAAGCCAACGACGAGCCCTTGTCCCGTCTTTAAGACCCTGGTATAAAGTAGTACCTAAAAACACAAGCGGAAACAGTCGCTCCCGTAATATCCTATACATTTGCAAGACTGTTACTCCAAACGAAAGGAAAAAAAAACGGTTTCGTCTCATTCGTCTCATTAATACAAAGTTTGTTGTTGGTTTTATCCTTCTCGATCCCAAAGCGCTCACATGGCATACGAGTCGCGTCTCCTCCGGGACTTCTTCTCTAGGATGGCGCCTCGCTCCTCGCGCAGCGTCACCCAGATCCAGAACCACGTCATCATCTCGACGAACATGAAGGTGAAGAAGAGGCGGTTCTTGAGGCCGTCGCCGCCCCAGCCGGCGGGCTGGTAGGCCGGGTTGTGGGAGGAGGGGTGGTTGAAGTGGCCGCGGGGGGAGGTCTGGTAGACGGGGGACGAGGGGCCGAGGAAGAAGGTGTAGAGGACGAAGCCGAGGGAGAGGACGAAGCGGAGGGGTGCTTGAGGAGATTGTTAGCGATGATGGGAGAGACGGCGGACCTTAGGGTGGGGGAGATTTAGAGAAGGGAGGGAGACGAACCTTGGGTGCCCCAGTGGAAAATCAGACAGACCTCGTCGGGCATGGAGAGCGACACCAGGTCACTGAAGCCGACCAAGATCAACACGGCGCCGAGGAAGGCCAGCGGGGCGCTCTGAGTATCGAAGCCTCGAACATAGGGCTACACCAAAGTCAGCAGGCTGAAACGCGAATCCAAGGAAAAAGACCAACTATGCCCATGCTCTCGCCGAGCATGTAGACCAGTGCCTGGTTGTCGAGCGAGCTCGGGTTGGCGAGGAAGAAGTAGGCGAGGGTGACGTGGAAGAGCGACACGGACGTGATGATTGTCTTTGCGGATATGAGCGGCATGGCTGCGGCGGGAGCCTCTCGGGCGTGCTGCGTATATTCGTATAGAGGATCGTGGCTCGTCGGGGGGGAGTTTATATCGCGTCGAAGAGGTTGAGGTGAAGGCTTTCGGGAGCTTGCTTGCTGCGTGTGTCGCGTGAGGAAGCTCGACTCGGTCGCGAAAAAGGAGTGGGGAGGAGGGGAGGTTGGTTTTATTATAGAAGCTGAATTCAAGGATGAGGCCTTCGCAGAAATGCCAGCCTGTCACAGAGACAACGAGACGAAGATGGAAGGAAGAACAGGCAGACGCCACTTGAGAAGAAGAGAAATATTGGTTGGTTTCCCGTTGGGTCACACAGGCCTTTTTTTTTTTT